>PVIA01004950.1:0-125728 GCA_004024845.1 Tonatia bakeri
TTACCTAAGAAAAAGAAGATTAAAAATATGAACAGTATAAAAAAAGTCATCAAATGGAGGGTTAGCAACAGGGAAGTAGGAGGAGGAGGGAGGGGGAAAAGATATAGAGAATAAGTAGCAAAGACAGTAGGTAGAAAATAGACAGGGGGAAGGTAAGAATAGTATGGGACATGTAGACACTAAAGAACTTAAGACACATAGACATGAACTAAAGGGGGGAATGTGGGTGGGAGGGGATGGGCAGGGTGGTGGGGAGTGAAGGGGGAAAATGGGCCAACTGTAATAGCATAATCAATAAAATAAAGAATTAAAAAAAAAAAAGTTCCACAAAGCCAACTGTCTTCTTGGGAATGCATCTCAGTTACTGAAGGTACCCAGGTCTTACAGTTATTCAGGCTTGATTTTAAATATCGATAGCCGTATGATCTTGGGTATTAGCCACCTCTGGGTTTCATTTCATTTCCTTCCAGCCCCTTTTCTTGTATAGTCACCGCTGTCCTGGCCACTTCTGCACAGGCTTCAGCCAGCTTTGCACAGGAGAAAGCGGACAGCGTCTTGCCACTCTCCACCCTGATCTCTAGCTTCCTTCCCCAGGACTTAGACGTGGGGCACTGGTGGGAACACAGTCAGCATTGTACAGGCCACACTAGAAAAGCCACAGAGTTAGCGCTTGTGAGGCCACCGTGATGAGGAAGGGCAGAAGACCAAAGACGCACTGTTCTCCCTTTGCTCACCTAGATGCACGGTTCTGTGACACCCTTCACAAGGCTGCTGGAAGGGAATGGCAGTGTCAAGCTCTGTCACCTTCAGAAAGGGCCAACTTCATAATGAATCCTTTATAATATATTTTTCTTTCTTTCTTATGTCCCTAAGTCCTGCTCCTTGGCCCTTTTCCTGCTCCTTGGCTGTCTTCCCAGATAAACTACCTGCATGTGAGCCTTTGTGTCAGGTGTCAGGCCCTGCCTTGGCAGCCAAGGCCAGGGTGTGGGTGAGTGTGGGCAGGGTCAGGGTGGGAGGGTGCAGGCTGAGGTGTCTTGGGAAAGTGAGGGGTCTTTCTGGATCTCAGTTTTCTCATACGTCAATCTGGGATAATAATTTCTGTTTTTAAAAGTTGTTGTGGGAATTAGAGAGACTGTATAAAGTGTCTGAAAGAAACCTTTGAAAGAAGTCATTATTGCCTTTTCCATGAACATTTCTTAAGGCAAAAGTCCATGTGGTTGGTAAAATAGGGCCCTCTAAAGAAGTTCTTCGACATGAGCCCTGAGAAAGGCAGCGGTTCTTGACTTTACATGAAGATAATGCAAGTGGAATAGAAATAGAAATAGAAACGCATATTGAAGGGAAGTTCTCTTCCTTGGTAAAGCAATCCATTCTGAGATGAAAGCAGGAAGGAGATGTGACTCCAGGGCACATGGCACTCTGGCCGGGTTCATCACCTTCTCCTGCGTGGTTAATGTTTGAATGTGAGAAGTCCAAGCACAGGTGAGATCCCACACACCCAGTGGGTTTAACAAAGAAAGCAAAGTGCTCACTAGGAAAAAAAGTGTCGAGAGTCAAATGGTTGTGAAATCTCAGACAATAAACTCAAATGGGAAATGTGCTTTTTATCCCCCTGTGAGCATACAGAATCTCTATGCAGAGCCTCTAATCTGTTGATATTGGGAAATGAGTCACAGTTAATTCCAGAGGAACTCAGTGGATTTGAGGTTTCCTGTTACTTTTTTCCCCTGAGGTTGCATCTAAGTTCACAGGAGGAAGGTAGGGGAACCAGGGCCCCGTGGATCATAAAGTCCCCAGGGTCAGGAGAAAAGAGGCTGTCTGGTCCTGGGCCGCAAACTTCCCATGAAGGCAGCTACTGAAATGCACCTCAGCTCCCATGGTACCTGGTTTCTCATCCCTGGTCACTGGTTCATTGTCTACATCTCCTGCTGTATTCTCCAGAGTTTGACAGTACAACCTCCCTGGGACCTCTAGTGCCTGCTATTGTCTGTGCTACTCCCAGCTGCATGGGGAGAAAACATTGTGCCATACCCTGTGGTGCCTTGGACACTCTGTGAAGTGGTGTCAGTTATCACAGCCATCACAGCTGCGGCAGACAGAATAATGGCTTCCTGAGGATATCCTTGTCTTAAACCCCAGAATCTATGTATATGTTATGCTTCATGGCAAAAAGAATTTCAGTTGTAGAAGGAATCAGGTTATCAAGCAAGTTGAACTTAAGATAGGGAGACCATCTTGGATTATCCAGATGGGCCCCATGTGCCCATAAGGGCCACTAGATATGGAAGAGAAGGGCAGAAAAGTCAGTGTCAGAGTGACTCAGTGTGAGAAAGACTTAACCGGCCATTGTTTGCTTTGAGGAGGGAGGAATGGGGCCACAAGCAAAGGAGTGTCGGCAGCCTGAAGATGCTGGATAGCTCATGAGAAGCTTCAGAAAGATAAGCAGCTCTGTAAACACCGTGATGTTAGCCTGTGGAAGCCCTTTGTGGACTTCTGACCTCCATAGCTGTAACAGAGTAAATTTGTGTTGTTTTAAGGCACTAAATTTGTGCTAATATATATGAAGACAGCAAAAGGAAACTAATGCACTCAGCCATTTCTATTCTGCTGCCCATGACAAGCCTGACTGGGGCTTCCCTCTCCATACCACCACTTGGCTGATCTTCATGCTGAAAAGTGGTGCACGGGTCTCCTCTGCGCTCAGATCACAACCCTCATCAGGAGAGTCTGTTGTTTTGTCCATTTAAGGGTATCATGTTGAGTCTCTGCCAAAACGTAGGCTTTTTGCTTTCCCTCTTACTCTCCTTTCTCTAACCCCTTTTCAGCTCTGAACTGGGGGGAAAACCCAACTCTGTCAAGTTACATATTCTTCCAAATCTACTGGCTATGCCAAAGTCTCTGCAAGAATCTGATTAGTGAGCTGTTTGTCCCTTCACTAAGATCGGAAGTCTAGAATACCTCAGCAGCTGCTAAAGGGAAGAAGCATTCAGAGATTTAAAAACAAAACAAGGCAAAACAAAAGAACACCAGTTAGTAGATAAAAATGTTATCCTATTACAATATCAGTCAGTTATTCTTTAAAATGATGTTTTGCTTGAATTCAGAAGTTCTCGTTTTCAATATAGTGTAGGGCTGTGTGTGTGTGCGTGCATGTGTGTGTCCCTATACAACATAAAGAGATGCACCACACACACAGTCATTGACACTGAGAGAAAGAGAGAGAAAGGACAGATAGGAAGAAGGCCCATAAAAGGTAAGAGGCAGGAGGAAACAGGAAAATGAGAACTAAACACGACAACGGGAAGCGAGTCAGCCTGCGAAGACCTGTGGAGAAGCTGGCCGTGGACGCCAGTGTCAGGAGAAGGAGGAAATCGGGGCCAGAGAACTCCCCACTGAGGGCACAGAGCCTCCTCCTAGGTCTCTTCCGGGGAGCGGTGACCCCCTTCCTGCCGAGTCTCACGGGTGCCTTGATTGCCACCTTTTCACTCAGAGTTTCTACCTTTCTTTATTACTGTCTTTTCCGTGAGTTTCTCATGCTTATTCACATCACTAAAATTTTCCGAGTGTTCTGCAGGACTTTCACAGTATTTGTCAACATTCAGCAATATTTTTGAGAACCTATCGTGTGCCAAGTGTAGTGGATGCGAGACATGTTACTTTGCTGAGTCAAGTGAAGAAAGACAATTTTTCTGAATGAATGAACACAAAAGTCAGAAATAATAATAGAAATCATCAGAATGGATATTCTGATCTTTCTTATCTCAGCATTCTCCTCATATTCAAAGAATTTATAGCTCTTTAATAAAGAAAAATTACTAACACAAAATAATATTGAATGTAATTGAAATTTATAAGGGGAAAAATAAAGAAAATTGGTAAAAATGTAAAATAACATTATACTCACTAAATATTTTTGTTTTAGTTATTTTTATAGTTATTTTAACATGTTACTTTATAAAAATTGACTATTTTATAGTCAATTTTTATAAATATGTTATGTAACAAGTTTATTACTGTTATTAAATAGATGAATAAACATACACTTTAGCAGTTAAAAAATAAAGAAAATTATAAGCTACTTATACAATATGAGTTATAAGGAAAGTATTTGCAAAACATTTTAAATTGTATATCTAAAATGTTCTCTCTCATCAAACTAATAATGAATTATTATCAGCCTTCCAGCTTTGTAAAAACCTCAAAGAAGCAGTGTTTGAACCCAAGTCATCGGAAGCTGAGGCTCAAATCCAGGTCTCTTAAGTCCAAACCCCATGATTATTTTACCATGCCCTCACATGCCCAATTACTAAATAAATGTGAATTTTATTATGCATTTCATTTTATATTTTATTTTATAAGCTGTTAAAGCTATACAGCTCACTCAGTAGCCATTATGTGTTAGGGAGCAGTTTTATAGAGACCAGAGCATTAGAATTAGTTTTATTCCAGAATACTTTACCTATTCATAGTTAATTGATAACAGATGTGGTTTTTCTTTCTTTTTTTTTTTAATCTTTTTTTTAAGATTTTATTTATTTATTTCTGGAGAGGGAAGGGAGGGATGGAGAGAGAGAGAGAAACATCAATGTGCGGTTGCTGGGGGCCACAGCCTGCAACCTAGGCATGTACCCTGACTGGGAATCGAACCTGCGATGCCTGTTTCGCAGCCCGCGCTCAAAGATGTGGTTTTTCATTCAGTGGAGAGATATTTTGAAAGTCTCTGATATAAAGTCTTCCATTATATAGAAATGTGGATTACCTTTTGTCAGAGTGAATTCCAAACCTATCATAAGAATACATAAAATCTGCTGGTAAGACTCCATTCTTAAAATCAAGAGTCCCATAATTTTAGCCTTCATTAATTATATTGAGGGAAGGAATAATTTGGTAAAAAAAAGTCCTTAAAACATTTGCTGAAAGTTGACTTGTAGTTTCATGATGTAAAAAATAAAATTTTATATTTCAAAATTAAAAAAAAAAATTATTCTAAGATGAGCCCTGAATTCTGGTCATCTGCAGACATCCCTAGCCCTGCTGAGGCAAGGATAACTTGGAAGTTACTCCTCAAAAGTGGACAGGAGAAAAGGAAGGAAGGAAGGAAGGAAAAGGAAGGAAGAAAGGAAAAGGAAGGAAGGAAGGAAGGAAGGAAGGAAGGAAAGGAAGGAAGGAAGGAAAGGAAGGAAGGAAGGAAGGAAGGAAGGAAGGAAGGAAGGAAGGAAGGAAGGAAGGAAGGAAGGGAAACCAAAAGACTGGTGAACTCCACACCTACAGGGTAGGCTAAAGGAGAGAAGCTACAAAACAGCCCAAGAGAGGTCAGTCACAGCCTAAAAGGAAAGTCTGAGTGGAAGAATAAGAGGGACAATCCGGTGATGATACTTAGTTGTAGACTGAGAGACAGCACCAGCATCTCCTAGTGTCCACTCTGTCATCTGGCTCTGGAATCCTGTGATTCTGACCTAGAAAGCATTCAGATAAAAGATCTGAATTCATGTAACCCAACTATCAGTTTATTAATATCATTTGGATTTGGGGATAGTGAGTTTAGAAACATTTCTTTCTGAAACCAAGTAGGAAACAAGACAGGTAACTTGGAACCTTTTATTTAAAACAAAACGCATCTCAAATATAGTGTTCCTTCCTTTCCCCAGTGAGGGATGAGGTGGCTCTCTCCTTTTTAGTGGCGGTAAATAATCTAGATAGGCACTCAGGGCCTCCAGCCAGCAGCTCTGATTGTCCCTTTGATGTTTCTGTAGGGAGGGAATTAGTGGCATCTGTCTCAATGAGCATTTGCTCACCGCCTGAGAACACACAGGCACAGAGAGAAGCTGCATCTTTCTGCGGATTGAAGACCTTGCCTCTGGAGCCCATGGGAATCCAGAATAAACTTGGAAGATTTTTTTATGGGGTAAAACACAGGCAAGTTTGGATGAACTGACAGAAAAGCTTAAAACCTTTCTTTAAAACAATTACTTGTTTCATTATATAACATAACATTAATTGTGTGTTTAATTCACAAACTCCTTGAAGGGAGCCTTAGTCTATTCTGGCTGCTATAACAAAAATACCATACATTTGGTGGCTTATAAACAACAGATGTTTGTTTTTCAGTTCTGCAAGCTGGGAAGTCTAATACCACGGTGCCAGTAGACTCGGTGTGTATTGAGAGCCTGTTACTGAACACACCCGGGAAAGGGGGACTGCGGAATGGTATACTATTACCGAATGGACCCAACCTTGTGATCTGGGGGTCCCCCCACTCCCTACTGGGTTCACCTTGCCCACTGCCAGGGAAAGACATCTCTCAGTGCCAGAGATTGGTGAAAAGGAAAGGGATTATTTATTTAAAGAGTTAAAGAAACTTAAGAGTAATAACTTAATGTCTTCATTGAGATCCCCAGGTCTTTTAGAACACCCACAAACGCACATTCCTTCCTTCCCCCTCTGCCCAGTCCAGGGTACCATATCTCAGGAAAAGAAGCAGAAGTCTGTGGTTCTTCTCTACCCAGGCCGCATGGTTCCCCAAAACCCCCACATGGCTGCCGTGCCTGAGTTTTAAATACCACGGTCAATCTTCCTCTGCAGCACCATTTCCAACTCCACCCACAATCAATTACACCTGCTAGCATTCCATACGCTTCCAGCTTTACTGGGCTGCCATAGTGAGTCCCTGCAGGTGTGGCCCTGTGGTGTGGAGCCAATCATCTCCAAGCTCTTACGCAGGCGCTGTAATCAGCAGGAATTGCCTCCCAGTTGCAGCATGGGTTGAAGTCACTCCCATGCCCCCTGGCTCAAAGCATGGCCACATCTGTTTAACATATCTATGAAACCAGTTAAAGGTTACAGATATGTTAAACGACTGTTCTAGAGGTTATCTGCAAAACTGTGGCTATTCAAAACAACTCTCAATGGCCCTGCTCCATGTGTCCCATCCCCCAGCTTAGACTTGTGGGGGTGAGGACATCATATATATATATAGTTCCTAGACACCAAGTTCTAGACCCCATTACAAATCCCTTGGCTGCACCCTGTTACAAGCCTGCTTCTTAGAAGGGTGAAATCTCACATGTTGAAAGGAGCTAGGGAGCTGTCTTTTTAAAAAATTATATTTTATTGATTATGCTATTACAGTAGTCCTGAATTTTCCCCCTTTGTCCCCCCATGCAGTACTTCCCACTCCTTCAAGCAATACCCCTACCATTGTTCATGTCCATGGGTCATACATGTAAGTTCTTCGGCTACTCCATTTCCTATACTGTACTGCACATCCCTGTGGCTATTCTATAACTACTTATCTGTACTTCTTAATCCCCTCACTTCACCCATTCTCCCCTTTCCCCTCCCATCTGGTAGCCTTCCAGTAACTAACTTCTTTTCTCTTGCTTTTAAGAGTCTCTCTTAATCTTTAACCTTTGGTCTTTTAATAATGATGTGTCTCAGAGTGGGCCTCTTTGCATCCATCATAATTGGGACTCTGCTCTTCCTGGACTTGCATGTCTATTTTCTTCACCAAATTAGGGAAGTTTTCTTTCACTATTTTTTCAGATAGATTTCCAATTTCTTGCCCTTTCTCTTCTCCTTCTGGCACCTCTATAAGGAGAATGTTGGACCTCTTAAAGTTATCCCAGAGGCTGTTTATACTATCCTCATTTTTTTTTTTGGATTCCTTTTCCTTGTTGTTGTTCAGATTGGTTGTTTGTTGGTTCCTTATGTTACAAATCATTGATTCGATTCTGGGCTTCTTCCATTCTTCTGTTATTTCCCTGTAAATTGTTCTTTATTTCGATTAGTATATCCTTTGCTTCTGACTGGGTCTTTTTTATGCTGCTGAGGTCTTCAGTAAGTTCCTTGGGCATCTTTAGCACCTGTGTTATAAACTCTGCATCTAATAGATTGCTTATCTCCATTTCATTTAGTTTTTTTTTGGGGGGGGGGTTTCTATCTGTTCTTTCATCTAAATAAGGACATTAATTCCATCCATGAGGGCCCCACCCTTATGGTCTAGGCCCTCTCAAAAGCCCCACTTCCTAATCCATCACATCGGGCATTAGGTTTTAGCATATGAATTTGGGGGGAATATATTCAATCTATATCAAAGAGTAAACAAACAACAGGGTGAGTAACAGAAATTTCTGGGGAAAGTTTTCCAGTTTCCTCTCTGGCAGGGCTGCATTATGACTGATGAGGTCCCTAGAATATCTGCCTTCATGGGCTCGCTCTTCCACACAGAAAAAGTAAAAAATTATATTTTATAGCTGTGTTAGTGTTTGTGTGTCGTATTTCACGTTCTGTATCATTAATCTTTTATGTATGAGTCCTTTTATTTTAAATAGATTTCAGATTGCTCGAAGGGCAGGGGCCGTGTTTTATGCCTCGTCCCCTTCTGGACACTCACCAGGTTCACCATAGCTACCATTTGCTGGGCACCAGCTCTGTGTCAGGCACGGTCTGCTGTGCATGTGGTACCGTCCTCACTTTCTGGATAAGAAAAATGATGCATGTGGAAGAAGAGCAACTTGCTCCAGGGCTGCTGGACAGTCTCAAAATTTCAAGTTTCCCTGATTCTAGAATCAGCCTTCTTTCTACTCATTTCCACTGCCTACACGTGTGGGCAGTGGCGGTGGTGGCGGCGATGAGAAAGGTGAGTCAGGAGAACGGAAAAAAGGGAAAGAAAATGACATCAAAGAAAAGTTCAGCAGACATTTCAATACTGTATATCAGAGCAAACTTAAGGCAAGTACTGTTTGAAGCTCTTTCTTAGATCACTTGAAATTTTTACACTAAGTGTTTTTAATAAGACGTGGTACCTATTTATCACAGTGACAGGAATGAGATGGGTAACCTACCCCTGGTGTGAGGAATCCCTCATTTCACATAGTGAAGATTTCAATGTCACGTCTTCTTTTTAAATCAGAAGAAGAAAAGTCATCTCTTTATAAGAACAGTATGCTCAGGCATTAATTTTTTTCAGTACGTCATAATCACATTCCATATTTCAGCCAGTGTTGGAGAATGTCAGAGTTAGGTCCAATCACATCTATTAAGAGAAACACAGCTCTCGAACTGATTCATTTGGGCCCTGAGATGGGATGGGCTTTTTATGTTAGCTAAATGGCCAGGGAAATATAAGTATAAATCATATTAAAATGTTTCATGCAGGGAAAAATAAGTGGTCCCCTAACTTGATTTTGCTTGTTTATTTTTTTTTTCAGCAAGCATTAAACCATAATCAAACCCTTACAGCTGAGAACATCTCAT
Organism: Tonatia bakeri; assembly: GCA_004024845.1. Taxonomy (NCBI): domain Eukaryota; kingdom Metazoa; phylum Chordata; class Mammalia; order Chiroptera; family Phyllostomidae; genus Tonatia; species Tonatia bakeri. The sequence continues at coordinate 9,256 of PVIA01004950.1, forward strand.
GGCAATTAGAGGTTTGTGTGTAACAACTGAGGTCTTTGGGGAAAGAAGCTCCCAACACACCAGACCATTCTCTCCTTTGTAAACTAGAGCCCCCTTTGTTACAAACATTTTTTTTGTTACAAGCATTTTGAACACACTTTTAATATCCTGGAATGAAACATGTGAATAAAAGAACTTACCTATGCATAGGCTTTTTAATGCCTTAATTATAATATAAAGAAAAATGAAAAGGAACTAATATATAATAAAATATAAAATTCTTAGACACGACTATATTGCAGGACCTGATGAAGTTTTCAGATACTTGTGTCCATGAATAGAATCACTTTGACCGTGATAACTATAAATATAGATTGATACAGGTGGCTGAATTGGCAACTCAGACACCAAAAACTGTATTGCATCGTTGGTTATTTTTTGAAATGATAAAAGACTCTTGATAAAGCTCCAAGCAAAACAAAGAACATCCTTACTTTGATTTACCTGATAATTGTATTCCTGAAAAATTCAGTGTATATTAAAACTATGTAAAAATACCTTGTGTTATATGCCGAGATATTTGGCATGTAACTCTATGCCAAGAGAGTTATGACTGAGTTTCTATGGACACGAAGGCACAGCTCCAACGTGTGCAGCACTTGGGGCCATTTTTCATCATGCAGGATTGTCTTACCCATTATAAAATATGTGGCATCCCTGGCCCTTTATCACTTATAGGCCAGTAGTGACCACCAATCATTGGGGCCAAACAAAATATCTTCGTTACTTTATTTAAAGCATCTCCTATGGGGCTGTCCTGCCCCCATTCAGAATATCGTTCTAGTCACAGTTACTACTTGACTTGTAACTATGAAAGTGGATGGGCAGATGTTTGAAAGGATTAGCACATAAATTACAATGTTCATACAAAATGTTTCTTATTTACTTTTCCAGGTAGCATGACTGGCTCTGAGGGGGACAAGTTAAAAATGGATCTTGTTCTCAATCCATTTGTAGGCAAGGAGGGGACTTACAGTCCTTGTGGTCCTTTTCAGAAGAATCAGTGTGATCTACAGGGTGTTAACCAGATGTGGGTTAAAAACAACTGACATGGTGCCACCCACTTTATCTGGAATTGGTGGACTTAAAAAAAGGCTTTTGTAAAACCCTGAGTTCAGAAATCATTAGTGTTACTTCGGGTGGGTTAACTGGGTTATTCTGATATGGGGCCAAACAGCACAGGATTATTTTTAAATGGTGGTTTTCACACTTGAGGTATTTTAAGGGACTTCAAAGTGTTTTACACAGTAATGAGTTAAACACTGACAGTGAGAAGCTATGGAAGCTAATGGAGAAAGCCATTATGCCCTCCACAGTAGCTCAAACAGGACTGTGGAAATTATAAGCAATTTTATTGACATTAGCCAGGATTTGAGAATAATCCTTGCTCCTTTTGAAAATTGCCGTAAGATCTTTAAATGGCGCTTGAATGACCACTGTGTTTAGTAAGATTGTTTTCTGTACCTGAAACTCAACCAAAAAGTTTTTGTGCACACATTCTACAAATAAAGCACATTTGGAGATAGCAATTATCTCCCATAATGAAAGATCTTCATAGAAAAAGAAGCAGGGGGAAAGAATCACCATAATCCTCCTTTAGCTTTTGGAAGGAACCTGGTTGGAGGTTCTGAAATATTTAGATAAATGTGTTCCAATTTTGCCTCTGCTCTTCAGGGTTTTGGCTGAGACTGATGCAGAGGCGCCAGCAATCTAATGAGGAAGCCTGTTCACGAGCAATTTCCATACCGCTTTTAACAGACTCGCAAGGTCAAGAACTTCTGAATCAATATGCAAACTTTATGATATCAAACGGAATAATTTTTCATGACTTTGGCTTTTGAAAAATTTTGTATGAAATTCTATCCAAATTTTACCCAACTATAAGTGACAATTTAATTGGTGAGAGTGAAACAATTTGAAGTTTAAAATTTATTTTAATATATTGTATCATCTACTAAGTTAATATGAAATTAAAAGTTAATGCCATTATTAGTATGCTTCAGAATCTCCACTATAAGTCTACATGGAAATCTACAATTGAAACAGCAGATGTTAAATTAATCATCTAATAAAATTCTTTAAAACTTTGTTTAGCCTTTGCTGAAAACTATGGCACTGTAATTTACTCTTCCTTCATTCAACAGAATTTGATTGAATACCTAATGCCTCTAATAAAGGAGTACATGTTAAGAATGGAATTTTGGTAGAGCCCCTGAAAGTGGATGGTTATTTAGTCCAGACTTCAGAGTTAGCAATAGTGAGATTGTAGATTAGCCCTTGAATCTAAACTAATCTCCAAACTATCAGTTTTTAGTTATGAGCTCTTTTGATTTCTTAGAGAGGTTTGATATGCCACAATTTTCACTTTGAGATTTGTCTTAACTCACAAACCTTTCAAGTCCATGTAGAATAAATCAACCAAGCCACCTTTCAGGGGAAAATAAGAAAGTGTGTTAAGTATATATCTGCATTTCTTGCTCCATTGAATGCAAAACAAACAAAGCAAAACATTTTTTTACCAGTAAAAGTTACAAAAGTTTGACCACACAAGGGCTTGCCTTCTTCAGCAGAAGCAAAATTTGAGTTTGACATTAGGGGTTAGGGTTCACGTTAGTTTAGCCCCAGTGCGGGTTTGAGGCATTAGAAGTGGGGGAGAGGCAGATGCTTCCTGGAACTCACTATTTCAGTGCAACCCTGAAAACTTCTAGGGGTCAGAGCATAAAGCGATTTAACAATAACAAATGTAACAAATCTTTCAAGAACACAGGACACATTTAAAAGCCGTCTTTTATTTTAGTGATGTTATGTCTTTCTCAATGATTGAGATTATAATGATTACCCAAATTAAGGCAAACACCGTGTATTACAATGTCAAGAACAGTGAGTAGGGACATAACCCAGTTCTCATAATCTTACTTTTGCTGTTACCCTGTCTTCCTGCCAGGTAAAGCCCAAATCTGGCGAATTTGTCATGGCATTCCCACCACCTAGTTGCACTGAGTATAAGTGTCCCCTAAATATGGTTTGAGTGAATGAAATATTTTTTGAAAATTGCATTTTGGTGATGATTTCCACCTTGGCCTCAGCATCTCCATTTGTACCATGGGTGGGGTGGGCTAGATGATCTCCTGTCCCCTTCCAGTCTAGGACAGTTTCCTAACTACGAAGCCTTGTTAAAAACATGAATTTCAGGACCCAGCTGAGCCAAAGTCTTTGGGGACGAACCCAAGGCACTTGTCCTTTTCATGCTCCACAGATGCTTCTTATGGACAGAAAATTTGTTCTACAGCCATATACATACCTTAAAACATGTTCACAAGTAGGAGGTTTGACCACACCAAGACATATTTACATACAAAGGGCAAGTGGAGTGGAGGTGATCATTTGGATGATGTGATTCTGCAATTCCTAACACTCTTGCCTTTGAGAGATGGATATTTTGCACAAGGCTTTTCTCTCCAGAAAATTTTTGCTGTTGTTGGTGGAGGTAGACAAAGATATAGTATTTCCAGATTTGGTTGAAAAGCTATAACTCAAATAAAATAAACTCTACTTCTTCCTCATGAAAATGCAATTTTCAAGCTGTTAATCTTTCCATTTGAAGACACACCGCTAAACTGGGTTTTGAAATACTATTTGACAGATGCAGAAAAAATTATTTAACTGACCAATGAAAATATAATTGGCTTTCTCACATTCAAACAAGTCAATCTCCTGAAATGTTAATTGATGTCTCCTTTTCTGGGTGTTTTCTTTTTATAAAAGTGTAATTTTTAAAAATCATAAATTTAAGACTTAGCATTTTGACATTTTAAATATAAATAAAAGTTGTCATTTTAAAGAATTCATCATACTAATAATTTTACTCAAATTCCTACTAATCGCAGGAAGTACCAACGAAATGTGTTTAAACAAACAACTTTTAGCCCTTTCGTTGACATTCCCAAAGGCCAAAATTAACAGCTGGTTTTAGGATGCTCAATCACTTCTTTGTTCTTCCAGACTTCATACTCTTGATGAGGTGTAGATTGATATGACTCAAGAGAAGCCAAAGCAAAGAAATTTGGTTTATGTATCTGAACTCCAGTCAAATTCAAATAGGTAAGCTGTTAAGGTAGACCCAAGAGCCAGATTTTCAAACATCATTCAGGCAGAACTCGTGCTGGGCTCCCTCTCATTTGAGTGAGTTGTCCAAACCAAACACAGCCAGTCGTTCCCAGTTTTTTCCATCAGCGCGCATGGTTTCCAACTGCGGAAATAGAGAGACAGTTTGGACTTCATGTCAGACATCAGGCCTGCTGACCTTCATGAAAGCTGAGCTTGACAGTCCTGAACACTGGCCAGAGGATGCAAGTCTGTGGTCCGGTCTCAAATATTTGCCCCTCTGCAGAAATACAGACGGATGTAAAATAGGAACATTTGAAAGATTTACATTTAAACAGCATGCTTCAAAGAACACATTACACTGAAACTTATTTTTTCTTTGATTCAGAGCTATCATGTATTTTAGGTCATAAGAGCAGAGTATTAAGCTGATCGAGAAGATAAGATATCTTTCACCATATTTTAAAACACACTGTTCATTTTCAGGGCATACTGTTACATAAAAAAAGAGTGCCAAAGAATATCTACAATAGAAAATGAAAAAAGGGATTTGAGAAAATATACGTCTCTCTTCAGTTTCTCAGAAGAAATGCTGAAAGGGTAAAGCAGAAACCAAAGAGACTGGTTACCTGGTGGGGTGGGCTGGGAAGGGGTGGAAAGAATGGGGGCACTGGAGCAGGTGAGCAGGGTGAGGAGGGCATGGCATTTTTCTGAGTATGTGTTTCGGAGTTCTGACTCCTAGAGCCGTAGTCACATTTCACACAGCCTTTACATGCCCAAGTGATGTGGAGGGCATATAAAACACCGGCTTTAAAAATTACTGTTATTAATATTTCAAAATAAATAATTGAAACCAACTCTGAGGTAGAGGGAACCCGAAAGTGAAACAGATACTTTCACATGATTGAATTGTAGTGCAAATGAAAAACATAGTCACACTTACTAACCTAAGTAACTTTGATAAACAATATCTTGATAGGATAGTGTAAGGCTAAAGATCCAAAGAACTGTTCATTAGTATGCATTGGTATGAATGAATGTTTGGGTAAGTAAACAAATGAGAAAAGAAGAACTCTTTCTTACTGTAGAATTTTTGTAAATAAAAGTACAAGGAAGGAAGGAAATAGAAAATTACCAAAATTTGTTCCCCAAGGTACTTACTAACTACAACATAGAAGGTGAGTTTACTACACCTTTAATACTACAAAAGGTGAGTTTATAGTGGTGGAATGCAGCAAACACTAACTTAACCCAGTGATGGAAGTCAACATCATTAGCAATAAAGATATATCAGTACCATTAATTCTCTGATATGAAGTATTGAGAAAAATACGGTATTGTTTTTGTAGTATTCTTCCCAAAATGCATAACCTCACTCAAATTACAAGAAAATATTAGATAAATCCATTTTTTTACAGAATAGTATAAAAAGTATCTAATCTATCTATAAAATTTCAAGGTCATGACACAAGAAAACACTTGTACAAGAATAACTGTTACAGAAAGCAGATGACGAAAGAGAAATGGGAACTAAACGCAATGTGGCAACTCAAATAAGATCCTGGATGAACTCAAAGACAACATCAGTGGGAAAATGGGCGAAGCTCACATAAGGTCAGTAGTTAAGTTAATAGCATTACACCAATGCTAATTTCTTTGTTCTGAGCATCGTGTTATGGTTCTGTCTGGGTGAGGGCTACATGGAAACTCCCTGTGCTATCCATGCAACTATCTCATGTATGTATAAAATGAAATAAAAGGTTAAAAAATAAAACTGTAGTAAGTGAAAATTGTTTTAAAGAAAAACTTTTGAATGTGTCCTTTAAATCTTTTTGAAGATCTTATATAGTCCAGACTTTTTTACTAAGGTCTGCAAAGATCTATATATCATCTGGCCCATTCTTACCTTCTCCTGTCATCCCTAACTCTGTGCCTCCCACACTGGTTTTCTCTCTGTTCCTTGAGCGTGCTGAGTGAGTTCTCACACACACATACACACACACACACACACACACACACACACACTTCCCCTGATCCTTTCAAAATGGCTTCTTCTCATTGTTTAGTTCTCTACATTAGTCATCTTTTACCAGGTTGTACCATCTCACAAAAACAAAGTCCTATTTCTGGCTTATGTTGCATGGCTGATCCAAAAACCATGAATTAGCTGTAGATCTGCTCCCCAGACCCTCTTCATTTTAAGCAAGAGCCAGGAGCAGAGAGCAAACTCAAGTCTGGAATAAGCCAAATTCATGGCCAAGGGACGAGAACAAGCAAGCTGATGAAATCAAATACCAGTTCTCAGAGCTTCTCCATGGAGCTGGCATACTGTGGCTTGTGCTCACATTTCATTGGTCAGAGCATATCAGATGACCAAGCTTGATTAACACGGTAGGGAAGGAAACACCTCTGGCAGAAGAAAGTGCAAGTCATATGACAGGGACGCATAATCTTCTTACAAGGAAGAGGGAGCCTTTTTGGCAACAGTAACATAACCTATCACAAGACTCCGCTCACATGAAACCACCTCCAAGGAACAGTTTCGTAACACCTACACCTTGAGTCATCCCTCTTCCGAGGTGACTTACTATTCTATTATTTTATTTTATTTTCTTATCACTTTCTGAAATTATCTTGCTCTGATAAAATTTGTTTTTGTTATTGTTCTCTCTCACTGGAATGTAATTCGCTGAAGCAGAACACGAGTATACACTGTTCATAGCTCTGCCTGACAGTTCCCGGCCTCTAGAACTGTCATACTAGAGGGGATATCATACAAGCAACTATACTTGTTGGGTAAAAGGAAGGCTTTGCCTGGGGCGCTCTCCTTTCCATGTCTTTTTACAACCTATCGTACACAGTGTTTCTAACAAGAGGTGCTGCTAAATCTTTTTAAATAAATAAATAAATGGATACATATTTATACTGGATAAAATTAAAGATGAAAATTAGATATGAGTACAGTGGAGAGAAAAAGAATCTCCCTATTAGGAAGGGCCATTTTTATGCATTGAAATTTGTTCCAAGTACACTTGACAAGGCAAGTGAGACTGAAGTTTTCTCGTGCAGCTCCAGCTGACCCCACATACACACGAAATGTTTGTGGGTTTAGTTGGGTAAACACAGTGCAGGTCTGCAGAACAGACAAACCAGCAGTTTGTCTCGGAAGTGGCACAGCAACAGGACGGGTGATTTGAGGGGGTTGGAAGGGAGGGACAACCAGCAGGGACACCGTGGTGTTTAGATATTTCCAGTGCTTTTTAATTTCTTCTACTGGTAGGAGTACCTTTGGTAGTTCATTTTAATATATGGTACTTCTCTGCAAAGTTTTCTGTTCATCTTGCCTTTCCGTAATATCTGTGACAGTTTCCTATCATTTTCTTGTTTGAATTCTCATGTCCCCTAAAAATGGGCCAGATTATGTTCTAGCTTCTTTCAGTAGCCGTGACGCTATCAAGGTTGCTTGTTTAGCAATGACTGTCGGCCCCAAGGACTCACAGACCCACTCGTATTTAGACTTGCATGTGTAGTGGAATTGGTGCTCCGACTGCAGAGACCAGGGGTGAACCTTGCCTTCTCTGATCACAGGTTTCCAATACGAATAGTTCACTTCTGTGGCTGTGAACCAGATGACCCAAGATATGAAGGTTGCTTTCAGTCATAACTCTCTTACTATGAAACCAACTTTGATTTTTTCTTGAAGTTTTCACTGGGTTCCAGGAAAAAGGTGCTAGAGTGTGCTGTCATTGTGGGGAAGTAAGACCTGGAAATGCATGGGAGGAGGGGAACAATGAAGCTGAAAGGTTTACGAAGACAGACCTTTTTATTTTGCAAGTTTACCTTGAGACAGCTTTGACCTTAGATGAAATCACCCACTGCTGTAGCCATAAACCTGCAAACCCGTTATTGCACAGATGGAATGAAGATGAGGCCTGCAATGCGCCCTGTTCAAGAAAGTTCTGCTAGAGGAAGTTGTCCATGGATCTGCTGTTCCAATGGTCCTTCAGGGCCATGCTTTGAAAGTGAGTTTCTAGAGTACTTATTTCCTTTCAATCTTTCTCAAATGCAGAGTTTAATGATTTTAGATTGTTCATAATATTTACAATGGTACTAATGAATTATAAATCTTTGTGATCAGATATTCTGAGATTTAATCTTTAGTTTACCATTTGTTAGCTCTGTATAGTTGAGCAATATACTTAACCATTCCAAACCTCAGTTTCTTCATTTGGAAAATGGATGCATTAGTAGTATTCATCCCAGAGCATGTTGTAAGGATTAAATGAAAACATTTTTGTATGATGTCAGGATGTCATCAGTCGAAGGTCACAAAAATCCAGTTCAAACCACCTCAGACATAAAGGGAAATTTATTGGTTTATGCAACAAGGAGTTGAAAGTGCAAAACTGGCTTTAGGCATGGTTGGATGCAGACATTCAATGAATGTATTCAAAATTCGCCTCTTCTTCTCCAACTGTTGGCTCTATTTTTCTTGCATTTGGCTTTATTCCCCAGTAGTCTCTCTTCATGTGTTGGCAAAGATGACCACCAACAGCCAGCTCCAACTTACATTTTACAGATCAGCAACTACAGCAAAAAAAGTGTATCCTTTTTTTTCCACGGCTGTAGCAAAATTCCTACAGCTGAATCTCATTTCTGGATCCTGAATGATGAGCTCCAGACTGAGGCCAAGGGCAAGTACTCTCACATCAGCCTAATCCTGGAGCCAGTTGGTTATACCAACCAACCCCAACCAAAACAACATGGGGGGCTTTGCATGACTATAAGAAAAAATTGGGGGATGGACGAAATGATGCATGCCCATTACAATATTTAAGGCATTCAGCATAGTGTCTGACACCAATGAAGACACCCATGAATGTTTGCTGTTATTAATGCCATCGGTTCCCTGGAGAAGATACTGAATGGTAGCCTTAGACAGAGAACTCCAGGGGAGAATTTGGATGACTAAAACGTATTACCATAGCAACACCAGTGAGCTTCCCCTTGGTCTGTTGTCCCAGTAGTTTTTCAACAGGCTCAGTGTAGGGTACTTTAACATTGAAGTGCCCATGAATCGTGAATCACCTGAGGTTCTGGTTAAAATGCAGATTCTGGTTCAGTGAGTGTGGAGTAGGGCTTGAGATTCTGCATTTCTAACAAGCTCACAGGCAGTGCCATTATAGGCTGCTCTGCAGAACACCCTTTAAATATCTAGGCTTTAAAGTTTTAAACTATTTCCAAGGAGGAGTTGACATAAACATTTTCCCAAAGGTCATTCCGTTCCACTGTTCAGTAGAGAACCCACTTTAAGGTGTTCTTTTTTTAACTTTATTTTTTATTATTGACACTATTACAGATGTTCCCGTTTTCTTCCCCTTTGTCTGCCTCCACCAGTCCCTGTCCCCTTCCCCCTGGCCATCACCACAGTTTTCTGTGTCTGTGGGTTATGCATCCTTGTTCTTTGGCTAAACCCTTCACCTTCTTTCATCCAGTTTCCCCCTGCCCACTCCTTTCTGATAGCTATCAGTCTGTTCCTTGCATCTATGCCTTCGTTTCTATTTTGTTCATTAGGTTCCACACATAAACAAGGTCACACAGTATTTTTTCTTGTGGCATGCCATTTCTTTCTTGGGCAAGGAGGCAAAGAAGAGAGAACAGAGAATTTATTCTAAGGGTGTCCTGTCCTAAAAACAGAGAAAACAATGTAAAATGTACTTGTGAAGAGGTTAATGAATCAGTTTTCATTTTTTACAATTGTTTGGTTATTAAGCAAATAGCTGTCCTTTATTGAACATGAACTCTGAACCTGGGCATTGAGCTTTACATTTACAATTTCACTTAATCACACAACACTCCAGTGATATTGTAAGTGGTGTCCCAGTTCACAGATGAGGAAAATCATTCTTGGAAAAGTTAAAGCCAGCCAGGTATGCAATGGGTTTATGCAATGATTTGTACATCTTGTAATCTCTTACTTTAATCTATCATATAAAATATAATAGGGATGTTAGAGAATGCACTCATGGCTATCATTGATATCAAGCATCATGATTCTTAATTCTTCACTTACTTCCTTCAGCACTTATGGTGTGCAAAGCACTTTGGTATTTATTGCCTTATCTGATTTGGCTATGCCAAATTAAAAGTCACCCTTCTGAGACGAACTCCTGAAGCTGCTTCTCATAGGTTTAAATGTGCATGCTTAAGAGAGAGAATAGGGAGTCTTTGGACCTCATAGTGCAAAGGAGGGATGGTTTCATAATCACACTGTCAGTCTTCCGTTGCCTGTGGTGCAGGTTGCAGGCACTGAGGTGAGCAAGGCCTAGGTTTGATTCCTGGTTCAACCATTGTCAGCCAACCGTGTGACCACAGGAGAATGACTTCCTTTCATTCTGCCTCTGTTTTCTCATATGTAAAATGTGAGTGATAATTGTAGCCCTTACCTCACACGATTGTGAAAATTAAATTTAATTATGCAAATGAGGAGCTTAGCTCAGTGCCTGGCACTTAGTAAGCAATGGAAATATATATATATATATATATGAATTTTATATATACATATATATAAATTTTATATGTGTGTATATATATGTCATGAAATATGTCTCTTTAAAGATCAACATATACTATTTCTTTTATTTTTTTGTCTATGGATCTCAACTTAATGCACTCATTATCAACCTCAGTCTTTCCTCCATCCACCCCACTTTCAGGATTTTGAATTTCTGCCTCCACACCTGAGATTCCTAATTGCATCCTTCTGTTTAGGCAGCTGTAAGAGGTTCACCTGAAAATAGTCTCCTTCTTCTCTAGATCTATGACATCAAACGTATGTTTTCCCTCCTCAGCAATTACATGGAGGTTACATGACCTATTCGTTAACCTGGAATAACATATCTAGACTAATAACATTTTACCATTGACAAATAGCTAAAATTTATAGGTGATGTGGGTAGATGAATCAGAAAGTTATATTTGCAAATGCAACAGAGCTGAGCAGAAGGATTTGAATGGATTTAGACAAAGGCATCCAAGGAGAAAACAAAGTCACTCTAAGGCACCCCTGGCCTCTCCAAAGCATGTCCAGACCAGTGGGCTTGCCCAGTGGAGCTAGGGGTTGACATGGAAGTTTCTGTCTAGGTGTGATAACACAAAGTCCAGACACTCTGGTGAGCTGCTTCAATAGACAACCTTCTACCTGCAAGTCCCTTCCAAAGACAGAAGAGCTATAAATCCATCATCTCTTCATTCTAACTTTTGAAATTCCTCAGACATCTACCTTTTTTTTTTTTTTTTAAAGATTTTATTTATTTATTTTTAGAGAGGGAAGGGGGGAGGAGAGAGAGAGAGAGAGAGAGAGAAACATCGATGTGCGGTTGCTGGGAGACATGGCCTGCAACCTAGGCATGTGCCCTGACTGGGAATCGAACCTGCGATGCCTGGTTCGCAGCCCGCGCTCAATCCACTGAGCTACACCAGCCAGGGCGACATCTACCTTTTAAAGGGGGTAGAAGATGAACACATCGCCAATTTGACTTCATTTCTCTATGAATTCAGCTGTAGGCCTAAACATATTGAATTGTTGGTTGTTCTTTCATCTGACAGTTTGATTCCCAGTTATATCTGGGGCCTCCTCAAGTATGTATCTCCTTCCTCACATTTGTCTTTTAAGTGAGAATATGAGAAAGAATTCTACCATGCTCTAGGCTTCATATGTTACAGCAATTTATCCACTTAATTCTTTCTTTATAGTCACAAAATAAATTCAATATTTATTCTTTGATAAAAGTAGTTCTTCACTATAGAACATTGAACACTATAGAAAATATTGATAACTTGTAAAGAACAACATAAATACCACTGGAAATTATAGCCCTCATAAAAAACCACCCTAAATTAACATTTGGTGTTTATTAAATTTTTGTCCCCAAATATTGTAAAAATCATACTTTAATTAAGTGACAATGAAAGTCCTGATTTCTGTATGCATTCACAAACATAAGCTACAATCATTTTTAAAAAATTAATAGATAAAAATGTAGTGATCTCACTTTTTTGATCTATTATTTTCATTATTATGTTTAAAATATACCTAAATAGTTATTGGATATTTATATTTTTGTGTTCAAAACATTTTGTGCCATACAAAAGGATTTTATCACATATCATTTCATTTTTTCTTAAAATTGAATATTAAAAATCTACTATAACACTAAATTTAAAGGAGACACATCCAGAGGTTGAACATAAATGGGCAATATTAATCTGGGTAAGTTACTATTGTAACAATCAAGCCTTAATTTAGTAGTACTGTTTCACAGAAAATATTGGCTAATGAACATAAAAATAAAATGTATATTTCTATAAGAAAATCAGAGAACCATTGATAAAACTATATGAGTAAAAATTTGGTTTTTGGTTTCTTACATTAAAAACATTGAAGTGTACCTTTGTATTTTTAACTGTTCCCATGGTATTATAACGGTATACAAAATTTGCACAAATTTTTCTAAGTTTCTCAAGCATAAGTTTCTTAACCATTGGTTTGCCTCACCGAATGAAAATTGGATGGTTAAACAGCAAAAGAGGAACATCTTTGAAGAGAAAATTTGAATACAAAATTTGTCAAAACACTTTCTGCAATTAATCACCATTAAATAAAAAATAATAACATCACACTTGACATGCTAATACTCATGCAATCATTCTAACAATAAAGTCAGAAAAATAGAAGCATGAAAGAGGAGATCATTAGAGATTTATGTGCAAGATCAGAAAGAGAAACCTTTGTACTTTTTCATAGATGAATGAGATTGCCAATGGAAATCGTGTGCTTGTTTCTTTTATTTTTATGTATGGCCTTCTCATTGAGAAAGCTCAAAGACATCAGCTCACTGTATCCCTTCTCATTTTAGGGTGTTTATGCTAATATAGGTTAACCTGGCCAGAGAAGCACAGGGAAGTGAGGAGGCTGCTCCCTGAAGGCAGTTTAGACTAGAAATTCCAAAAGAATAGATTAACATTGTCTGCCTCCAAACTCTTCAAAGAGAACCATAATTGTGCCTTTTATATCTTACCCCGTGCTCCAACTGCAGAATTCCTCGACTCCCAGGAGGAGCCTCATAGAGATGCTGTGCTGTTTGATTTGGCACTATTCACAAGCCTTGGCAGTTGATCAAATAGAGGGCACAGGAGTGCAGGGAAGCCTTAAGAAACTGTCTTCGCTGTTGTCATTACTGCCTTCATGAATTGAAATCTCAATGGTGAGCATGAAGAAGCCATAGGTATTAACCAAGCGTGCCTAACTCCAACTGAGATATCTGGCATGGAGAAATCGTGCAAACGTGTAGCTTTATCTGCTTTAAGTTGTATTTGTCTCAGTGTTAAAAAATTTTACTTTCTTAGAAAAATTAAGTATTTTTACCCCAGAACTCTTGGACCAAGTGTGTAGGCATGACAGATAGGCACATCTTGGCTTTGAATGCAAACAATCTTGTTCCGGTCCTGGTTCTACCAGTTCTTAGCTGTGTGATTTTGGGCAATTTGCTGAACTCCTCTGAGCCTTGGTCCATGTGCCTACTAAATAAATGCTGCTCAGCATGCCTCACTGCATTTCCGTTAGAAGAAAATAAAAATTATATTTAAGATCATGTAAAAATAGCATAGAAAACATTTGGTAAAATGTAAAGAGCAATACTGTTGTGCGAAATTATTAATATAATTAAACAGAACTTTGCAAGAATATTGCGGAACAGATGTATTAAGGAACAAATATTTTAAGTGATCTGTTTTATGTTGAAAGAACATAATCTGAAAGAAAACCTACTAGACTGTTTCTTAATTTAAAATATAAATATAGAGAAGGCCCACCAAAAAGAAAGGGAAGAAGAAGGGGAGAGAGGGAGGCAGGGAGGGAGAGGGGCGGGAGGGAGGGAGGGAGGACAGAAGGAAGAGAATAGATACGAAATTGAGAAAAGTTATGCTGTGTATGGAAATGATTACCAAGTAGTGGGAATTCTAAACCAGGACTTTCTGAAAAGTAGATTAGTTATATTTTGGGGATCTCTTGGAATGGATTTGGTGATCTTTGGCTGGTTTCTCTCAGGTTCTCTCTCTCTCTCTCTCTTTCTCTTTCTTTTATTCATAAAAAGTAAACTCATTTGGTTTTGTTCCCTAGTTTATTCTAATGGCACAGAGCCAGTGCTTATGAAATATTGGTGGAATGATGTATTGATAAATTAATGAATTTTTTAAATTTTTATTTATTTTTATTTTTAGAGAGGGAAGGGAGAGAGAAAGAGAGAGAGAGAAACATCAATGTGCAGTTGCTGGGGGCTGTGGCCTGCAACCCAGGCATGTGCCCTGACTGGGAATCGAACCTGTGATGCTTTGGTTCACAGCCCACGCTCAATCCACTGAGCTACACCAGCCAGGGCTGAATATTGATAAATTAATGAATTTTTAACTTACAATTTTCTGTGCTATTTATTGTGTTCGTTTCTAAAGTTGAAAGGCTTTATAGATCACTTCTGTTCTCTGGGAGCTCCTAGCCTAGGGAGGGAAATAAGTATATAAATATAATAATATATAATAAATTACATAACTTAACTAAATATAATATATAAATATATTAAAATGTGACAATAAAATAAAAAGTCACAAATGTGAGTTTAAGCTGCTCCACAATTTTAATTTATGTTCTTTAAAAATTTCCTTTAAATTCCTATTCACCTTACTCAAAATTATAACATTACACATACAGATAAGAGTACGTTGATAGTTACCCAAGCTTTCTTTCTTACCTCTCGTGCCACAAGTAATTGTTGCTATGACTTAGTCCCCATCTTTTCAAAGATTTATCATTTATATACACACATATATGCATGTAGTTGTTCAAGTGTATGTTAATTAAAACAAATGCATAGATATTCTTCAGAAACTCTCTTTATGTCGACAATATGTCTTAGAAATCTATCCATGCTAACACATTTAATCTACCTTGTTCTTTTGGGATGCTGCAGTAGTGGCCATGGCAGGGTTACCCTTCATACGTGGCACCGATGGAGCTGTGTGGTGTGCCACCTGCTCTGTGGTGGCTCTCCGCCCTGCTCCCATAACCTGGCCTCACCATGCCTCATTTCGTTGTTCCTCTGCCGATGGGCACATAGGTTGTTTCCAGATCAGCAGTAACCAGCAATGCTTTAATGAATATCTCTATACAGCCCACAATTGCTAACATGTCCAGATGAGTCTAATGAAATCATTTACCCTGTTTCAAATCCTAGACTTGGTGTCAGAAATTCTTTTTCAAATATTTGTATGTTGGGTGTACACTGAACAGCAGAAATATTAAAAATAAAATAAGCTTTTTGAGAAATAGAGAGGGGAAAATAACCCTCTCTTACTCTTAAAACCCAGAACTGTTGAAAGATTAAAGCCTTCTTTTATTGTGCCATGTAGTGTGCACAGAAATTAAACTTCTATGAGTCGGTCTTTTTGCCTCGCCCCTGATTTGATTTAGTTGTGAGGATCTGAGGATGTAATATGTATGTACTATTCGAAGTGAGCTGGGGTTTTATGTGTTTTTGAATGGCAGCATTTCTTTTCCACAAAAGATAACTTTATGACAAGTCCCACTTGTATTGCACTGCTCTGACATTACGTTCTTACAGATTCATTCAGCAGAGATAGATGCTTCTTCGCCCCCAACGCCTTTGATCTTTTTTGGGTATAAAGTACTTTTGAATATTGAGGGCTGTCTGTCTGGGGCACAGCCACTTGTAAACGCATAGGTGCCCCTGAGGAGCTATGTGTGTCTTAGGTGATGGTACAGGGACAAGTTCTATCTGGTGCCAAAGACAGCCTTTAGTTCAGGCCTCTTAAGGAAACATGGACGGATGAAATTGACTTAATAAAATTGCTAAGTGTTAGAAATGGCATCTTCAGAAGGGGAGAGAATGGACCAGAGCCTCCTTGTCATTTGGCTGTGATTTGTGGTATTGACTGTGGCCTTTGGCTGGATGTGGAATGAAGTAAAGCAGAGGTCCAAGTACCGTGACCTCCAGAAGAATGTTTACTCCATCATGAAAGGAGCTGGCTTCCTGTATGTGAGGGGAGGACGGTGGAGGGGAGGCTGGGAGGCACAGAAGGCTGGAGAAAGCAATAGAAGCTACTGCCCAGGCTTGAAGGTCAAAGGCCACATTCAAGGACAAGACGAGGCTACCTCCTAAGAGGGAGCATAATAACCTCACCCTGGCTTCAGGGTTTTTTTTTTTCCCCGAGTTGTTTTGAGGAGGATTCTAAGGTTGTCAGCCCGCCTTCGCACAGTGGTGCTGTGGAACCTACCGGGGTGGGGCTCTGGGGCCAGGGTGGCCTTCCGGGCTCCCCTGGTGGGATCGAGCACTCATTCTTGCCTTTACGTCAGTACAAATGCTTCCGACTCAACTTAGAGTTACTGAATTTTCAAACTGTGCAGGAGCATAAAGATTATCTATGAAAATCTCTTTCACTTGAAAGATGAGGGCACCAGGCCCCTAAGGGGCTTAGTGGCCTCTGAGGCCAGTCCATTCAACGAGTTGGTGATTCTGTCGGTTTGTTTGCCTTTGGACAATCTGACAGTTCCAGGCTCTTCCTCCTCCTCCTCAATGTTAGCACCACCATTGCCACTGCGTCATCACGGGTTTCTTTGAACGTGCTCTTGTGCCTTTGCTTAATAGACACAGTTTCGTCAGCTTTCAGTGGGAAGGACCCAACAGTTTTTTTCCTTGTTATATAATGAAAAGAGCTCCAGATTTGGTAACAGATATATTTGAATTTAAAAACCGACTCTAGCCCTGGCTGGTGTTGCTCAGTGGATTGAGTGTCGGCCTGTGAACTGGATCGATTCCCAGTCAGGGCACGCGCCTAGGTTGTGGGCCAGGTCCCCAGCTGGGGACGTGCGAGAGGCAACCTATCAATCTCTCACTTGTTGATGTTTTTCCCCTCTCTTTTTGCCCCTCCCTTCCCCTCTCTCTAAAAATAAATAAATAAACAAAATCTTTTAAAAAATTAAACAACGGTCTCTACCATTTACTTTTCTGAGTGACCTTGAAAGCCACTTTATTCCTCTGGGCCTGTTTACTTGTCTATAAGATGGAGAGAATAATATCTGCTGTGGAGTGCGCCTATGAGGCTTTAATTGGAGGTGATACCATTAGTGGTCCAGTGCCTGGCGCATGGAGGTCCTCAGTAAATGGCACCTGGGGTCCTGATTAGCATCGCTATTATTACTACTCTTTCCAGGTAGCCTGAGCTTGAGTCCCAGCTCTGCTATGTAAGTGTGGGCAAGCAGTTCCTGTCTGAGAACTTCATGTGTAAACTGGGCAGTTGGATCAGATTCTTTCTAAAGCTCAATGCACAGACTTTGTGATCTGTCATGACACAATGGCTCTCCCCGGGTGACATTCCAGTCACCTGCAGGTCCTCTGCCCAGAGATTCCGATTCAGTCGGTCTGGGAGGGCCTAAGAATCTGCATTTTGACAAGGACTCCAAAGATTAGTTTTCTTTTGTTATAAGAGGGAAAAACAATAATATCCATATGGTAGGATGATGGTGAGGAGCAAGTAAAATAATGTCTGTATAACACTTAGCATAATTCCTAGCACCTGACAATCATCCAATAAGCTGCCGACTGCTGTTATTCTCCTTTCCCCCTGTCACTTTGCATGGCAAATATCCCCAGTTGGTTGGCTAAAATTGGCTTATAAACAGGACTTCATCATATGGGAGTTAGATGCACATATTTAAAAATTAGAAGATCTCTGGATTCTTTTAAAACCCTGAGAGCCCTGGCAACACCAAACCTGCAACAATTTATAGTCACTGTGTCCGGACACTGGCTTAGATGAGCGTTAGCCATGAATTCTCTATTGGAACCAGGCCCCCTCACTCCGCTTCACCCACTTACATTTCTTATTTGTTCCCTGTTAGGCATTTGGGTTTGTAGATTCCTGCCACCAGATCGAATTTAGTGTCTCTGTCCAGAGTTTTAGAAGAGCTAAGAGACTATCCGTTCATGGTGTTATTCCAGCTATTCTAGATCAATTAACCAGCTGTCCCTGGGCAGGGGCACACCCCAGTCAGAGCTCCCTCTGAACCTAGTACAAATCATGGAGAGAGTAGTTTGTCTTTAGTGGCATATTTTAGGATGAGTTCCAAGGGGGAGCAATATGAAAGTCCACTGAAATACTTCACTGGGGAACCTAACCCAAGCTGAGATGTTGCCTAACAGAATCAAAGCAGGGTTTAAAGTCAGCTGCCGCCTTTATTACACACTCGAAACTTGGCAGAGGAAGTTCTTTGGGTTGGGACCACATAAAAGAAATGAAGGCAAGTGAAGGATGGCTGAAGAGAACAGATGGACTTGGACATCTTACACCACCAGACTGACGCTGTGACTTCCAAAGATACCTGCTTGGGTGCTCTGAAAGTTATCATTATCTTTGTATTTTTTCCCTCTAGCTATGAATGTCACACATGAAAAAAAATGAGGCAAGAAAGGGCTTTATACAAAGGTATCGAGGCCACATTTGTCAAGCCCAGAAGCCCACGCAGATTTGGGAACTATGTTTCAAGCTGAGCTCAAAACTTTCAACTCTCAAAAGTGCTACTTACCCAAGTGAAAGGCAGTTTTCCAGCTCAAAGAAAGGCAGTTCTGCAAGGTTCAGGAAAAAAGGTCAGAAGACTCCTTGTACATCAATCAGCTCCTGGAAAACAACATGTCAATGAGTTAAGTGAACACGAATCAGGCACATATGGATTGAATTTCCCTCAAAATACTCCTGGGGTCCAAGTTTAAGGGGTGGAGTGGAGGAGGGGTGAGAATTCTTAGGAAACTCTAATGCCCTTTTTTGCAGACCCCAAACACTTAAAAATACTTCTAAGATGTCGACTGGCCAGGCCACAAGCCTGGTCAGCCTGAGTCAATGCTGATGCCAGCTGACCCCAGTTTCTGGAGATGAGCACGCATCCAGGGCCCACATGACAGCCCAGGACTTCCCTGCCATGATTTAAACTTCAGTCCATGGCGTGGAGAGAGGAAGATCTGGTGGACGGTGGCTTTGAAGTTCCAGGGAAGGGATGTAGATTTATTTCAGAGAAAAAAATGAACTGTAAGAAACATTCAAAGTTACCAGTTGTTACTGCCAGTAGCCTAGGTTTCTAAGCAAGTAAATCAGTCCTTTCATTCCCTCTTCCTTCCTGGAATCCTAAGAAAAGCAATTGGGAATTAATATAGACATGGGGGAGAAAAGCAAGTACAAGAGAATTTTCCTAAGACCATTCCACATGGAAGTGTGAGGTATAGTGGAAACATGTTTCATAAATAGAGGTTCTTATAAAATCTTAAGAAAGAGAACAATGTAGCATTAAAGTCTGTTCTAACCCCAAACACTAGACAATAAATATTATGAGCAAATAGCATTCAGCTTGTGCATTTCATGCATGGCCCATATATGTCGGGACTACTTAAATCTGATTTTATGTACAATTGTAAGAATTCCACATCAACAATAATAAACTAGTTTTGTAACATCCACATGGGACCTAAAATTGATTAGTACTGAGTCCATTTTTTTCAGAGAGCTTCATAGAAAAATTAAATGGGGAATCTTACATTTTAAACATTTAAAAGGAAACCTGTTGAGAAACAGCATGCTTCATTTCTGGTTTCCTAGGGCATTTGGTAGCTCACCTGTGATTTCTCTTTAGGAAATGTGCCAAACTAGAAACATTTTGGTGGCAGAGAGAATCACCACGGCCTCCCTCACCCTTTCTTTTTTAAAGGCAGGAGGTAAGCAGAGATAAATGTTAATGGTTTTGTAAAATAAACGAACAAACAAACAAACAAAGCCCACAAAAAAAAAAAACAAATGATGCACTGTCAAGAGAAAATTTTTTCACAATTGTCAAATTGTGTAGACAGTGTTCAAATGGCTCATTCATTACCAGCAGCACCACCAAGTTGAAAACATACTTTTTCTAGTCTGCAGCTGATTGATGTACATTACTCATATCAGGCTAATGGCACTTTATTTTCCAACAGTAGCAAGTAATGAGTGACCTTGAGTGCATATTGTTTTCCTGAAAGGGTTTGTTGCTCTGCTTCCTTCATAAGCACCCCAAGGAAACAAGGCCCCTGTATTGGTGTTTTGCAGCAAACCTCATTTCTTTCATGGCTTTCTGTAAAAGAATTTGATACAGGGATAGGAGCTAACCTCAGTGAGTAAATGAAATATTGATCCATGCTCCTCTGGCCTTGCCTTCACCTTGTCCCAGGGCGGTGAGTTACTGACTTTTCCGTTTTGGCTGTAATAGGAATTATTACAACAGGCCTGTGCAAGTAATTACTTGGCATGGTAAAAAAGGAGGGTCCATCATATATTTCTGTAGAGACGCTAGTTTCCATCAGCCCAGCAGTCTGCTTTTTTGGCTCTGTCTTTCCTACTCTTGATTCAATTCTTTTAACCATCATTAATCATACTCCTTGTCAGCAGAAGTTTATCAAAAGTATTAAGTGAGCAAGGTTGCCTGGCCTCCTTAAAAAAAATCAGCCAACACGGGGCAGTAAATTTCGAAATATGGAAGGTTGGTTTCGTGATATATATGAGTGTCTCTTCAGCTAGAATGAGCTGTTTGTTTTAGTGATAGATATTGTAGTTTGAGCTGTGATAGAACCCTTCTCAAGTTCGTGCGTCGCGGGCTATCGTTTATGAGAGCCCATGTGTTTCTAAATGGTGAAGGTCAGGGCTGATGGCAAAAGTAAAAGCAGTGGTGATTCATTAAAAATAGTTAATAGGGCCTGTGGCTG
Source organism: Tonatia bakeri (assembly GCA_004024845.1). Taxonomy (NCBI): domain Eukaryota; kingdom Metazoa; phylum Chordata; class Mammalia; order Chiroptera; family Phyllostomidae; genus Tonatia; species Tonatia bakeri. The sequence continues at coordinate 30,249 of PVIA01004950.1, forward strand.
ACAGGGATAAATAGGAACATGTGGCTTGCCACCCCGTCAGCACCTAAACTGACATTGTGTTTCTGAGTCCCAGCTCGCCACTTCCAACTGCCAGACGTCTGTGAGCCGACAGACAGACGGACAGTAGGCCGAGGTCGCTTCTTGTTGATAACAGACGCAGGGAAACTTCCCGGAAACACAACTGCAGGTGAGCCGTTGCAGCTCACTGCTCTCAGTGTGGCTATGTCCACTCTCTATTTTTTATATTGGAACTGATTATTTTACTGATCACAAATATGTTCATGAGATGAAATTCAAATAGCATGGAAGCATAATGTCAAAAAGTGAAATGCTGTGCTAACATATCTGAAATGTTTTGTTTAAAAAATGACCTCAAGCACCATGTGGCGTAATGTGAGGATCTGGTAAAGCTAAGGGTGGTTCCGTGCGTGTTTCTTACGTTAGTCTGTATTCTATCCCTGTTTGTTTGAAGTAGTCACAACTAAATGTCTTTTCCATTTTCACAACTAAAATGAAGCCCTCTCCCCACAAATTCTGTCTCCCAGAGAGAATCAGTTTTACCAGTTTGTGTATATCCCTCCAGTTTACTTTTCTTTACCATATTTATGTATGTATATGCATATATATATTTACTTTGCCATAAATGTGAACATATATATACATATATAAGGTAAAGAAAAATATATTCAATATAATAATAATTAAATAAACATACATTGTGTACTTAAATATTAGCTCATGTTATAATATCGGTACACAACTTGCTTTACCAATATTCTAATATTTAAGTATGAATATTTGATTAAACTCATGGATTCATTCACCCATTCAGAGATACATGGAATGTTAGCCTACTTATGGCCAGAGGTCTGCTCCAGTTTGCATTTGGCATTAATCTAAAAAATGCCCCTGCTCCCGGTCCTAACACCACATACATTCTCCTTGCAAAATTTCCTGGCTAATTTGGAGAACCCTAAGAACTAGAAAACCAAAAGGGTTTTGCTGATTAAGATCAATAGAGTTTGATGATCCATTTAAGAAGTGTAAATCAACAAAGGAATGTGTGGAAGTGGATGCAGCCCTTAGGCAATTTCCAAATGAGCAAGTATGGATTTTCTATACATTACTTCCCGTAAAGAAGGTTTTAAAAACAAAATTGTTCGGGGATCTGTTGGGTTGTTGCTATTCAGGCGATTTTTGTTTTTCTTTTTTCTCTCACTGAAAAATGGCACCATTTCTGAAATCATACCAGGAAATAAACATCTTCACTTCTCACTTCAGATTGTCTCTGTTCCCTGGAAAAACAAATCATCTAGCTGCTCCTGGGAGGAGGAAAAGTGGTGATAACCAAGCAGCATCCAGAAATGGTCCTTTAATTCATTATGCAAGTTCAGAGCATCACGCACACACAAACACATACACACACACAAAAGCACAAAATTGTATGCAAAGATGTAAATAGCAGAAAAAAATAAATAGGAACCCCTCGACCCTCCCACTAGTCTCTGACTTTCCTACTTGCAACTAGAACCTTTGTCTGCCCTGCCTGCAGAATCGAGCTGGTAACTCCAGGCTGCTTGCGTTTGCTGTCCAGACAGCAATCCTGCCTGCAGAACATGTCTCACAGAAGGAGCCATCCTTTGCATGACCTGAAAAGGTGCAGGTAATCCTACAGTGCAAAGAGTTTGGGATTTTACAAACTAAGTCCTCAACCTAAACTTGAGGTTTTTTTCGTTGGTTGGCAATTTATGTTTTTGGGCCGCAACCACTACAAAAAAAAAACCAGCCTGGGAAACAGCAGTGCATTCAGTTGAGAATTGTTCAGCAAGAAGATGGAACAGTATCACAAATTAACATGTTTGCAGGGAAAAGCACTTAGCAGCAAACCAGCGAGAGAGGACGGGGAAATGTATTGCGCTTAATTCAGGGCCAAGTGGCCACGGGCATGGAGGGTGTTTTTGGAAACCATCATTTTGAAGAAGGCATTTATAGTGGTTACAAATTGACTTTTTATGGAGAAACTAAGACTCTTCCTAACCTATTGCACTGATATTATATTTAGTTAATATTTTATGAAAGAAAAGTCCTCCCATTAGAGGTAGCAAATTGCTTTATAATTACAGTACTTCACAAGAACAGACGGCTTCATTGTACGGGCAAAAGCACAATGTAGCCGCCTCTTCCTCCTGACTTCTTTGTGAAGTCCTTGTGGAGACTCACTCTCCCTCCCATGGTTCCTTTTTCCTTATTTCAAAGATTAGTTTAATTTGCACAGAAAATCACACTGCATATTCGGTATGGGTTCATGAAACACCGATGTAGAAACATCACTGAAGCAGAGCCAGGGCAGGCTGGGGACTTGAGGTGAGCAAAGATATCTCTTTGATCTTCCGAACTCCGGTCTGACTCCATGCCTCTCCGACAGTGACGACAAGCCGTTGAACATGGTGGCTGTCTGGGAACTGTGACTGTAGTGAATGGGTGGGCAGAACCACATAAAATTTTTATCAGAGAATATAGACTGCGAGGGAGTGGTGATCGGGCTGTTTTTCTTTCTCCTTCTTTTTTGCTTTCCTCCATAATCTTCAGTGAGAAGTAACAGCGCTAAATTCCTCGCAGACAGGAACATGTTGTGTTCATTTTTTATTCCGGAGAGCATCGCATGGTCGGTGTTGTTGCTCCGAAAAAGCCTTCCCTTGATGGGAATGCGCTGTGCAGCAGAAGCTGACGTGTCCCATCAGCAGTCCCCATTTCCGTGCACTCCAATGGGGTCTCTCTGCCTGCGCATGGGACTCTCTTCCTGCGGACTGTCTCTGGTCTGGGAAGCAACTCTCAGCCCGTGATGAGTGGGAGATGGTGAATAACTTCCTCTGTTCCTCACCCTGCAGGTTGGACAACTCAAGGGGGTACTCCCCAGACTATTCTAGAAGTCCCCAGTGGGACTGAACTCCAATGATCCACACAGCAATCTGCTCATGAACATTTCCTATTGTCAGTTATTTTCCTTCCTTGTTTCACTTGCTCAGGCCCATTCCAGCTTTTCCAGAGATCGCCTCTAAAATAATCTACTTGCTCTCAAATCCTTATCTCAGGTTGGGATTCTGGGAAACCCAACGTAAGACACCAGGATAATCAATTCATAAGAACTGATGGGGAGTCTTCTGTGTGCCTAACTGCGTGCCAGGTACTCTAGGGCTCTTGAGCCATTTAAGATATTTACTCTTACATGGCTCAGAAATCCCTTACAAATTAGCTTGGAAGATAAGACATACACATTTAAAACATTCAGTGGACCAGACAGCATTATAGTGTAAAGTGTGTTTTACAGATAATTGGAGACAATGGGCCGTGGAACAAGGGTCTACATACGCCGTATGAACGCAAGTCATGAAAGAGTTGTTGGACAAGGGGGAGGCTGACGGAGCTGATGTTTTAGGGGGTTCAAAGAGGACAGTACACTTAGCACACAGAATAAGTAGCATGCTGATCTGCTTGCAGTGGGGGCTCAATAAATGTGTGGATGGAAAAATGAGCAGGCCAATAAATTAGTCATCACAACTCACATGGACTGTGGTATGTGTTCCCCTACTGAACTTCTGATTTTATATTATATGATGTATAAGTGCAATAATCTCTTGCATGCTGGGATTTTCAGTATTTGTCATCCCACTATTTATCTCGTTCCCTAATTCACCTACCTCAACTTGTCTCTCACCTTTAGGAAATCTGCCATTTCGCAGCTGGGTGACCATGGGCGAGTAATTTATTAAATCTCAGCGGTCTTAGTTTCCTCCTCTGTGAAATGTTCACTATAACCCCATGGTTAGTTCAATGAGTGTCTTCCTAATGCCCAGAAAAAAACAGTCTCAACCTCCTTCTGTTATCTGGTGCTTGAACCTCTCCTATATACTTTTATGACCAAGTTCCTAAAAATACTGGAGTTGGCCATCTCTGGATTAGATGACATTTAAAATTCTTTTGAACTCTAACAAAGCATTTTGAAACAACCAAAAGGGTTTGGACCTAAAACTGTGTGGCCTTGAAGTCAAGTAATCTCTCTGAGACTCAATTTCCATTTTTAAAATACGAGGCTATTGATTTGTACTAGGGATAATTATGGAAAGCACTTGGCTCATGAATGCTCAGAAAAGTGCACATTTTTTATCAACTGTATTGAGATATAATTTACATGTAATACAACGCATGCATTTTAAGGACACAATTTGATGAGTTTTGAAATGTGTGCACCCAGGTGACTATTCTTCAGTCCACACTTGGAACGTCTTTATCACCTCAGGATGTTCTCCTGCGCCTCTTCGCAGTCAATCTACCCCTTCGTCCCTTCCTCCAGGCGGGCCCTGATGCACTTCTTGTCACTATGGATGAAAAATGTCTTTTTCTAGAGTTTTGTGTAAATAGGATCATATAGCATGTGCTCTTTTGGGTCAGGCCCCTTTTGCTCAGCATAATGCTTTTATGATTCATTCATGTTTTTCTATTAGTGGTCTGTTTCTTTTGAATAAATGGCAGATTTTGTTTTCCGAAGGTAGCAAGATTACCCTTCTTTATGGTGTCTTTGGATATTATCGTATTTCACAGATAGAACTGTGGATGGGTGTATATAAACAGATTAAAATAATACCTGAGACAATAATATTAAGTTACTTTTGTAAAGAAATTATTAATAATAATAGCTAACGTTTTTAAAATACTTGTTTTGTAACAGGCACAAAAAAAATTGGAGGTGTATTAATTATCTGTTGCCATGTAACAAATTACCCCAAATTTCATGGTATTAGGCAATAAACATGTATTGTCTCAAAGTTCCTATGGGTCAGGAATTCAGAACTTGCTTAGACTGATGACTCTGGCTCAAGATGTTGGCTACAGTGTGGTGATTACTGGGGGAAGATATATAAGGCAAATAGATGGTAAACACAGTAAAAAAAAGATAATGGCTAGAGCTGCCATCATCTGAAGTCTGTATTTTAAGGACTGCAACTGGAGGATCTGCTTCTTAGCTGACTCACTTATGTGGCACGCAACTTGGTGCCAGCTCTTGGCAGGCAGTCTCAGTTTCTTCTCATGTGGACACTTCCAGAGGGCTGCTGGAGTGTTTTCTCAACAGAGATTGCTTCCCTAGAGTGAGCGATCCAAGAGAGAGCAAGGGCAAGCTGTAATGCCATTTATGACCTACTCTCGAAACTCATGCACTGTCATGTCACCCATCCTATTAGCTGCACAGGTCAGTCCCATGCAGGAGGGGACAGTTGTGGGTTGAATTCAAAAAAGGTATGTTGAAGTCCTAACTCTGGTTCCTGCAAATCAACCTTATTTGGAAACAGGGTCTTGGTAGATGCAACTAAATTAAAGTGAAATCATACTGGAGATGGTGGTTCTTAAACCCAACAGCTAGTGTCCTTATATGAAAAGAATGACTTGTAGACAGACAGACACACAGGAAAGAAGACCATCTGAAGAGAGTAGCAGAGATTACAGTGATGTATTTCCAAGTGAAGGAGTATAGGTGATGGCTGGCAACAACAGAAACTAGGAGGCAAAAAGGAGTCTTCTCTAGAGCCTTCAGAGGGAGTATGGTCCCTCCAGCACCTTGGTTTGCATGTCTAGCTACCAGAACTGTGAGAGCATACATTTCTGCTTTTTTAAAGCCACCCAATTTGGGAAAATTTATCATGGCAGCCCTAGGACACTAATGCAGGGACTAAATAATGGTGGGGCTTATTGGGGGCTGGCTACTCAAGGAAAGGAGAACTTACTTGGATAGAGTGGTTAGAGAATGTGATTAAATTTAGGCTGATACCCAAAAAGTAAGAAAAGGCCAATGAGATAAAAACAGGAGGAAGAACATTTTAGGCAGAGGAAGCACCTTATAAAGACTTAAGGTGAGGAAGAGGCTGGTGTGTTTGAGGGGAGAATAGAGGAGAGAGACACACAAAATAGGCTGGGAAGATGAGCAGAGGCTAGGTCATGCTGGGTTCACAGACCATTGGAGGGCATTTGGATTCCACTCAAAAGGTAAGAGGAAGAGTTTTAAGCAGGGGAGTGGTATGCTTTTGATTTTAGCAGAAGCCTCTGGCTGCCACATGGAGAGTACATTGAAGAGAGGCAAGAATGAAGTGAAAATACCAATTAGGAGGTTACCACAGCTGTCTAAGCAGAAGTCCAAGAAGTTAGCCGAGGGTGAGAAATGCAGATAAAAGGAAGTAGATAATTAGAGATATAAATTGTGCTCAGTGTACATGACTTCCTATTTAGATGTGGAAGATAGGGAGAAGAAAACAGGAAGCATAAGGATGACGACTACTGAATTCCAATATTCTTCTTCAAGGAATTGAACATCCTATTCGTTTTAAATATAGGCTTTATTAATTATGGGATCTTCAACTTGAGAATTCTTCATTGTTCTCTATTGCCTCTAGGAAAAAATTCACACTCCTTAACGTGGCATAAGTCCAGTGTCAATCAGTGTCTGGCTTAAATGGCCAGATTCACCTCTTCACCTACGTCTAGTCGTCCGGAGCTGCTTATCCTTCCGGGAACATGGCGTGCCTATAGAACACATTCTGTTCTCTCGGCCTGGAAGTCCTTCCAGCTCACATCTGTGGAGCCTTCCATAGCAGCAAGGTGTTTCGGCACCCCTCTACTTGTCTCCCACGGCATTCTGTGTACCTCTGTTTTGTTCCCACCCCTCCATTTATTAACTATATATCTATCCTTCCATATGTTTTATGTCTGTATTTCCATTAACCATGAGCTTCCTAAAATGAAATAAATACATCTAGTTCTTATTTTATATCTATTTTTGCTCCAAGCACTATCTCTGGTGCATTGAAGAGACTCAGTTAATGTTTCTCAAATGAATAACAGAGATGGGGTAAAGATATTTGACAGTTATTGGTCAAAAGAATCATTTCTGATGAATATCGAGACACCATGTTTATTTCCTATATTAGAATCAAGGAACCCCAAGGACCCACCAGAACAGGCAGAAATGTGATGCACACATGTACCAAAACATTCATTTGACAAATACTGACTGAGTACCAATTATGCACCTATCATGGTTCTGTGTGTAGCAGGAAATAGGGTTGACAAAGCCTCTATTCTCATAGATACTACATTCTTTTGAGACAGACAAAAAACAATCAAACATATAAAAAGGTGAATAAGGTAACTTCAGATGGTGACAAGGCTGATAAAGAAAATAAAACAAGGGTAAGGTGGTTGAGACTGAGTGGCAGCCTCTGACAGGTGATTAGACAAGACTTCAGTGAACCAGCCATGTGGAAATCTGGGAGAAAGGATTTCCAGACAGACAGACCCTGATTACAAAGGTGCAGACTGGGAACCATCGTGTTGTGTTTGAAGGGAAAAAAAAAAAAAGGTAGGTAGTTATAGACACTAAGCTCTATTTCCAAATGCCACAGCAACCTTTATATTTAAGAAAATCAGGACAAAATTGTTAACGTATTTTAAAATTAACTTACAACATTATTAACATTTTATATATACCTACTCCCCTTTCTTAACTTACCTCTACCATTGCTATTAAATTTATTTTAAAAATTTAGTGGCATATAGTGTTTCTCTATGGATGTAATACTGTTTATTTAATCAAATATCTATGATAAAAGCAGATAAACAAACCCCTATGGTTAACATCTTCAATTCTAAATATTTTTCACATACGCGATCATTTTTCTCTTGTAGCAAATTCTTAGAAGAGAAACTGCTGAGTCAAACAAATTCTAATCCACGTGACCAAGTTGTCTTCAGAAAATTTGTAGGAGTTTTCCAGCTGTGTGCAGGAAGATGGGCTCGCTTCGTACCACACGAACAAAAGAGGGGTTGTGCACGCTACTCCCAAGCAAGGCCACAATCGCCATCAGAGTTGCCGAGGCTCAGGCTGCCTCCGTGGGCAACCTTCCATCAGCAACTGTTTCTAGGGTCAGTGGGGCTGTAAACGCAGCCTGACCCGCTCCAAGTGGCTCAGAACTGGCCAACCATTCTCAGTGGGCAGAATGAGAGAAACGCCATCTAAGGAAATGCCCACATGGCTGCCCTTTGATTCAACTATCAGTTTTCTTCAAGCATCTTACTGAGACAAAGTCGGAGAGCTTTGAAGCATTGCCCAAATGATCACCAATAGGATAGGAAGTGGCCAATTTATGCCAAAAAAATCACTGAGGGTTCAAAGGAGCAGCCATTGCTAAAACTACAATCTTCTGCTTTTCATTGACTATGTCAAGGGCATTTGAGGACTGCAATATTTTTGCCAAAAAACCAATACATGAAAACTGTACGTGTGAGTGGGAAAAGCGATTAAATACGTCAGTCCTGAAAGTTTTAAAAGTTAATAGTCCAGTCATTTAAATTCTGTCTTGTAATCATAGAAATGTATGACTGGGAGGGTTTTGAGATATTATCTTGAATTCTTACCTCTGAAGAAGCAAGGGTCCAATTTTGATGTAAAAGTATTTTCAGGAGTCCTGATTTTATAGCAATTACTCTTTAGCTTATTGTTTGAGAGTATACACTATGACAAAGATTCTGTGAATTCAGAAATAATCTTGAAGCATATTTTAATATTCCAGAAACAAATTTACACAGCTCTAAAATAGAAGCATGTATATAAGCAAACTGTATTACTTATTCAGTCTACAATAGTACATGGAAGACTTGCAATGAACTCCAAGCCCATTTTTTGCCCCTTCCATACTCCGAGAGTTTGTCAACTACAGACTGGGAATTATTGAGCTTGTAGTTTTACCAATGAGGAAACTAAAGTTCATGAAGGTCTTGTGAATTATCCAAACCACAGAGTCGGAAAAGTGGTCGAGGTAGAGCCAGAATACCTGATTTTTTCCTTGAAGGCTCTTTCCTGGGCCAGGTTGAAACTCCAACTAAACCATTTATTACCAATGTGTTACTGGGGACATCACGTAACCTCACTAAACTGCAATACCTTTGTGCATGAAAGGAATATTGAATTATATAATTCATGGGGACGCTTCCTCTGAAAGCACAGTGCATACACAGCCCAAGTACTATGGAAACATTAGCTAGTTTTTGCTATTATTATTGTGATTATTTCCATTTACATGGTATGTCTGCTTCAGGCTTTGTGACAAACAAGTGAAAGAGTCCCAAATCTTCTTTACAATTTTCCTGACACAGCTCTTTGCTTATCAAGTTTTTAATTATCCGATGCAACTCCACATAATTCAAGGCTACAGAGATGCCTTTTAATTTGGGGAGTTGGGGGAAGTAGTTCCTTCTGTGTAATTTATAAACTAAACTTGCCCCCTGGGTATTTACATGAGAACACAAATTTATTTCTCAGGAAACTGCGGGAATAAATTGTCTTTAACTCTTCTCCCACAGGTATGCGGTATGTATTTCCATCATTTGCACCGATCTCTTTGTAAAGTGATACTCAGTTTGTTTTTAAAAAGTGAAACCTTGCATGTCTTGACTTTCAGGATCATGAACTCTGCTAAAAAATGCTATTATTCCTGCTGTGAAAATTGGACTATTTACTGGGTTTTTATTTAAATACATTGTTAAAGTAAAACAAACATATAACAGCAACATCATGATTTCCCAACACTATGATTAGATACAGAGAAACTCAGAGGTCTTCCTTTTAACTCTCTTTTTTTCTTTCTTCTTCTTTTTTCTGGTATGGTCATTAGGACTACAGTACAGTCAAAATGTTACCCTAAAACAAATGATAGCAGGAGCTAAGAATTTGATTATATTTTGCAAGGGACTATTATGAATTTATTTCAAATTGCCTTTCTCTATGCACCATGATAACACATCGGGGGCTTTTCTTTCTGAAGCACACATGCATCTCAGATTACCATATACACTGCAGAAGTGCTTGCCTGCAACAAAAATAGGTGTAAGAGAGAAAAGTGTTCACTATTCCTTTGATGTAAATTTTAAACCAAACTGACACTAGTCCTTTTGGCCAACAGCTCCCCAAACCTGCTGCATTAAAAATTGTGTGCCACCCCAGGACGTGATGGACTTCACAGAGACAGCGTCAAAACCCCAGTCCAATGAAAAACTGGAGGAAAGGAATGAGTGGGAGCAAGTGAAAGGAGTATCCTGCCTGTGCATTCGCGCTAAAGACACTGCGTCTTGGCTTAAACACAGCAATTTGATCTTAGACTAAACATTCAACCTCTTTGACCATTTTTTCCTCATTTGCAAAGTGGGAATAATAATGATCTTGGCCAGTTGTACCTCTCAGCATTGTGGCAAGACTCAAGCCAGATGATGAATGCAGAAGTGTTCTGTAAATTCTAAAGGTTCACGAAATTACACGAGTAAAGTTACAGCTGTGTTCAACGTCTCTCTCAATTTGCTTCCACATCCCAAGGAAGAAATGAAGTAAGACATCCATGAAGAGTCAGCTTTAATTCCTGATTTTCACACATAATGAGAGATGCATCATCTGAGAGAGAAATAAAACAATGCTTTTATTCTTGCATCGTAAAAAGCCAAGAATAAGATCCTCTCTCTTTGCACATGGTGATCTAATCGTACTTTGCTGAGTTTCATTTCCTCTGTAGTGGACATTCTTATCTGACTGTCAAAGGTTAGGGTCATGATGCTGAAACTCTGTATTCACCTTTATCTCCCACCTCTCTCACAATCTGCGTGATGCGATCAGTATCAAGATGGCCTTATCTGCCCTCAGGAATATTTTTCTCTTAATCACCAGGTAATTTGATTGAGACAGTAATTGCTTCTCAAAAATAACATTGTATACAGTTTCCTTTTTGATGTATACTAGTATCCAAATGATAAATTTTATCTTTTTGTAATATCCCTCTGTAACCTTTTAAAAATTCTTTAGCAGCTTTAAAGCTTTTACATACATTGTTAACATAAACTACCGTACTTTTCAGACTATAAGATGTACTTACTTGTCCCCCACCAAATTTAGGAGGAATAATGGTTGTTAATGCTGCTGTTGAGTTCTGTTTACATTTACATTGGTGAAATATTATGTTATTTATGCTATTTTTTGCTTCAATTTTTTTTTCTATTTTCCTCTACAACTTAGGTGTGTTTTATGGTCCAAAAAATATGGTATTTAATTCAACATCATACTGAAATATGTGTTATTTCCTAGTTTTAAACTAATGATTGTTTTTTAAAAAAAGCTTTTTATACATGTGATCAGGCTGGGGATCCAAAGGAATGTTTCTTTAACAAGAGCAAGGCTGTTTGGAAAGGGCAATATTATTTGTTCTTTTTAGGCAAATCTGAATTTCTTCATGTCCATTGCTGTCATCAGTTACATTTCATTTAAATCTCTGATTAATTTCTAGGGATCCTGGACCCTCCCCTGGGGGGACATGTCACTTTTTGAACATTGTTTTGGAAGGAGTCCAGTGCTCACAATAGACCAAAGAGAGGATTGGGGAGTAAAATCTTACAGATGGGTTCCACAATGAAATGCAGATAGAGGAGGTTTTCTTAGTGATGCTTTCAGCCCACAGGGTGATGCTCGCGGCTGCAATGGTAGCAGCCAGTGTGTGGTGTTGGGTGGCAGCACTCACATGTTGTGACCTAGCATGCACAGCCAAAACCATCACCATGTGATCTACCAGTGATCAGACTGCACTTGCTCCTTTTAAGAAGACATGGTGCCTGTCAAGACAATCACGAAGCCCGCGGCGTTGGGCACATGTGGTGGCTCCTTCATTACTCTGTTTTGTGGACTGATGAGGGAGAGGAAGAAAAAGACTTACTGTTCACATTTCCATGCAATTTCATCAGGCATGTTTTAAAGGGTAGTTTTTGTATCATGGGGAAGAAGATTTGATCCTGCACTGCTACTAAAGTAAATATTTATACTTAACTGGATCTAAACGAACATTGGACTCCACCATTATTTTTTTTTCTTGCATTTTCTCTTTTCATCAAAATTGCTGATGCTACTTTGTCATAGTTACCACCCCGATTCAGGGTCTCATGCTCATTATAAGCTGGCTGTGAGTTTTGGGACAAAGGTCACTTAAAGAAGAGAAAATCACATTAGATAAAACTTGGGGACAAAATTTGAATATGGCAACAACTACAAATCTGTTATAAATACGAGTTTTTGCCTATTTTTTCTCCAGAGAAAAATTCATGACATCAAAAAAGTTTAACTAATCAACCTTTATGTCTTAAAACATTATCTTTTAACATCTTACTGATTTGTCTTGTTTTGAAGTGTAAGTGATTGCTTACTGACATATTGACTCATGCTGAAGCAGCAAGCCAATTACGTATCTTTCCAAATAGATTTCTTTCATGGAGGGACTGGATTGGGGATGTATAGAAGAAAATATAAATACAATTTAGAATTCAATGGAAAAACATTAAAAGCCATTTAAACATGAAATCACTTGTAAGTGACAAGGTAAAAAGAAAGAAGGAAAGTTTTATCTTTTACAGAATCAAGTATAAAAATTGATAATGAGAAAGATGTAATAGTAAAACTGCGGAGAAAGGCACACCAGCTGTCATTTATAAAACACTTTCTATGTGCCAGGCACATGCTAAATACCATCTTTATCCTATACAGAGGTGCACTCAGAAATGAGCCCATTCAGGTTGTAATAACTCAACTTCTTGAGCCATTTCATGTTATACTGTTTCTCCAGCATGGAAGCTATTTATGTCAGTTACATTGACCACCACTGACAAGGATTTCTGCTAGCCCACACGAGGTCCCCCACTGGGAGGGGAGCTATGTGACATCATCACTGCTGTAAAGGGAGATTGTGGATGTTCTCTCTCTTTGAGCTCAGGTTTAATGTCCCTGGCAACCTCATACACTGACCTCTATAAATTTCATCATTTTCATGACTTTTTTTTATATGTTATGCCTTTGTTTATTGTTTTGCTTCTGCATTAAAATTGAATTACTTAGATATTGCATTACATGTGTTTTCTGTGAGTGTAATCCTCTGAATATGGTGCAGAAGAGCTATACAAAAACTTAGAGGAGAAAAATTATAAATAATTAATGAAGGTGATGCCTTGTTAGGTTGTATAATGATAATTAGTATTAACTATCGAAGGCATTGTGTCTAATATGGGATTTGGTGTTGTTCTGGCATCATGGGTAGAGTTTGGGAACACATACAACTTAATTTTTTGAAATTGATAGTATTCTATTTTTATTTTCTGGTAATTAATCCTTTAAGAGTTTTTCCAGGCAGGACTCTGTGAGATAAGTATAACTATCCTCATCTTGCCAGATGAGAAGCTAAATCATATATAATTTTAATCATCTGCCCAAGGTCAAACTTCTGGGTAAATGGTAAAGTTGGGGTACAAACTTAGTTACCTCTGCCTCCAGTTGTTAAAGCTTTTGAATCCCATTACCAAGGGGCAATGCTTGTCTAACAACTTGTCCACCAAGTAAGAGTTTGTAATATTTATGCCATTGTTTAGAATAATTTTAGAAGATGTCTTTGAATCTTGCCTTTGGAGACTATTTATGAAGTTCAAAAAATACTTGTTTATTGCTTTATGGTCATCTTTGACTAGGACTTGACTATCTTGTTGACAAGAGCTTTTGCACCTGCAACTTGCAAAACTGCTAAAAGGACGAAGACTTGGCACTAATTCTATTTTTTTTAAAGAATGGGATGCAGGTCCTAGGTCCTAAAAGAGAAGTCTCTAAAATGGCTTGAGCAATGACAATATTATTGCCTTCTAATTAAAAAGTTGTCAGCCAGTTCTTTGCTTTAAGTGGTTAAATTCTATATATCTGTTAGAAAATATTTTTTAATCATAGATTCAAAGATTGTAACATTTAGTGGATTTTAAGAAAATATGTGATTCAGAAAAGATAACACAGAAAAGAAAAGAGAACTTTAATTAGCTGGAAAATTTTTCTAAATGGAAGTACCGTAGGACACAATGGAATAATATAGTCCAAGTGTTAAGGGTAAGTAGCTGTCAACTAGAATACTATATCTAGTTCAATTATCGCTTAAGTAGGGACTCGCTTTTTAGCAAGACCATGAGGCAAGCAGAATAGAAGTTGAGAGCAGTGAGATCCTAGCAGGAAATAGTCAGTGAGGCAGAGGCCAACTGAAGGAACTATGACAATTTGTAGAAATATTTTTAAAGGAGCTTCTGAGATTCTGACAGTCATTTGTGATGAGTTCTTCATTTGAAATGTTATTTATGTTTTCTTTGTCTACATTCTACCTCATTTCCCTACTTCCCATTTCAGGCAGGTATTTACCAACTCTGTTTATTGCCTCAGGAGACAGATGTGGTAAATTTCCTAGCAAATACTTTTCATCTGGATTTTGTTTCTGGAAGACCAAGACTCTGAGATTGGAAAGGACTCACAGGCACAGATCAAACAAATGGACAAAAGAAGATATAAGGAAGCAGTTCTAAAAGTCACAGAAGAAACACTTCCCTATAGCCTTCCCATCTTGCACTCTCACCCCTAAAATTTCGCCTGCTAGGAGAATGGAAGATGGGAAAGAAAAAGATGGAAAGAGGTCTAGCAGACTCAAGGTAGAGTGAAGTTCTACCTCCTAAAAGATCTGGAGATGGTGTAAGTCCTCAGAGAGGTTTATGGAACTCAAGATCAGAAACACATTGTGTCCATTCTAGCAATATCACCCAAAGCAACATTTCACAGAGGCAAAGCTGTGCTGTAAGTAGAGGGAACCTTAGGAAACTTTCTAAAAAATGGTTTTTGTATCCCCCAAAAATGCAAAATTCAGAGAACTGCTGAAAAAATTAGTCTCCTAGTGCGATGAACATCTCAGTGGTAATCTTTGTGGATATATGACCTATAGTAATTATATGTCACTATAGAACTGTGGACAGACCCAGCCTGGGGTTCAGAGAGAGGAGTGGGTAGATGGCTGAAGGAATGATTAGGAAAGGGAGAGAAGGAGAAAAACCTAGAAGAATAGAGGTTAAATCTTTGTCTGAGAATGGAAAATTAAGTATAGAAAATAAAAGTGATAGTTCTCACATATCTGGGTTTGCATGGAGTGATTTATATCTTATATACATACATTGTCACCTGTCCAAGGGAGGCTTTCTATTAGTTCAGTTGACACTTGCTTTACATTAAATAGAGTCATGCATTTAAAGATATAATAATACTCATAATATAATTGATTTATTTTAATATTTGAATTGCTCAACTCTAGACTGCAAAAAACATGGTAGACTAGCTGATAGGGACAAAGAATGCCCTCTCTACTAAAAATATTTATAAATGATGAGTTAAATATAACTGCTGATTTTGAAAGAAAGAAGGGAAATCCCCAGGTGCCAGAAACAAAAGCTAATGATAATGACAAATAAAAGCTAATGATAAATTTTTTGATGCAGCAGGAACCAACCGAAGCTTTGAACCCATATATTGTTTCCCAATGCTGAGGCCTGGGTGATAATGGAGACCTCCCAGGGCAGAAAAGGATTCAGTTTCCTGGATAGTTCTGGGAGCCTTGAGAAATCTTCCAATCATGAAAAGAGGACTAGAATAATTCTACCATTAGATAAAGAATGTAGCTTCTAGATCAACAAGGCTTACCTAGGTGAGAAAAAAAGTCATCCTGTACTCATCAAACAAAGATATGTGCTCTTCACAGGACATTTGCAAACATGGATTACGGATACAAAATTGATCCGTAATCCTGGGCCTGAAAATCTCAATAGGTACTAATGAGTCATTATTTTATAGACTACATTTTATGATATAATAAAATCAGAAATCAATCTAAAAAGAAGGAAAAAACCCGAGGATCTGAAACCTAGAAAATATGCTTTTAAATAATCCATGAGTTATTGCAGAAATCTCAATGAAGTTTATGAAATA
This sequence comes from Tonatia bakeri, assembly GCA_004024845.1. Taxonomy (NCBI): domain Eukaryota; kingdom Metazoa; phylum Chordata; class Mammalia; order Chiroptera; family Phyllostomidae; genus Tonatia; species Tonatia bakeri. Next base: position 46,144 of record PVIA01004950.1, read on the forward strand.
TTTGGAACTGAATGATAGTGAAGTCATCACACATCTAAACATGCAGCTAGAGAAAGATTTAAAGGGACAACTGTAGCCTTAACTACATCAACTTCAAAACAAGGAAGATTGAAAATGAGCAAAACAATTAGCTCAAGAAGGTAGAAGAAAGGAACAGTGTGCTCCTGAACCAAATGGAAGAAAACAGTAAGTGCACAAAATAACATAGGAAACAAAACCAAAAAAATAGAGAGCTGAAAGTTAAAAGCTGAATCTTTGTAAAGATGAAGATTATAGGTACCTTCTCGCTCAACCAAAAGGACAACAACAAATTTAAAAACAAAAAAGCAATCAGAACTGCCAGAAAATCCAACTATACGGAAGTCTGACAAGCAAGGAGTGGAAGAAGAAACACTCACCCAGACCAGTAGGCGGGGCAGCGATGGGCAGCCAGGCAGAGAGGACTGACGGCAAGGCAGCTGGCTGGAGGGCTAGGTCAGGCAAGGAGGCTGTTGGCAGAGTGGGCAGTTCCACATCATCAACTGGGGAGCAGGACAGACTGTGCAACCCAGGGTTCCAGCAGGGGAAATAAAGCCTCAAAACCTTTGACTGTTAAAACCTGTGGGGGGTCACAGAGGTGGGAGAAACTCCCAGCCTCACAGGAGAGTTCACTGGAGAGACACACAGGGTCCTAGACATACGCAAACCACCTACCCAGGAATCAGCACCAGGAGGGTCCAGTTTGCTTGTGGGTAGTGGGGGAAGTGACTGAAAACTGGTGGAGAGCAGAGCAAGTGGAACTGTTCCCTCTCGAAACCCTCTCCGACATACAGTGATACGTGTTGCCCCACCCTCCTGAAAACCTAAGGAAGGTTCCCAGGAAGCTCAGAGAGTCCCAAAGAACTTAGACCCAAGGAGGAACACATTGAGGCACATCTTAATTACATTAGCCAAGATTAAAGTGAAGAAGAGAATCTTAAAAGCAGCAAGAGAAAAGAAGACAGTTACTTACAAAGGAGTTCCCATAAGACTGTCAGCTGATTTCTCAAAAGAAACCTTGCAGGTCAGAAGGGGCTGAAAAGAAGTATTCCAAGTCATGAAAGGTAAGGACCTACTTCCAAAATGACTCTGTCCAGCAAAGCTATCATTTAGAATGGAAGGGCAGACAAAATGCTTCCCAGATAAGGTCAAGTTAAAGGAGTTAATCATCACCCAGCCCTTATTATATGAATTGTTAAAGTGACTTATCTAAGCAAAAGATCAAAACTATGAAAAGCAAAATGACAACAAACTCACAGTTATCAACAATAGAACCTAAGAAAAAACAAAAACAAACTAAGCAAACAAGTAGAACAGAAACAGGATCACAGAAATGGAGATCACATGGAGGGTTATCAGTGGGGAGTGGAAAGGGGATGGAGGCAGGAAAGGTACAGGGAATAAGTAGCATAAATGGTAGGTAGAAAATAGACAGGGGGAGGGCAAGAATAGTATGGGAAATGTAGATACCAAAGAACTTATATGTATGACTCATGGACATGAAAAATGGGGAGAATGCAGGTTGAAGGGAGTATGCAAGGTGGAAGGGAATAAAGGGGGTGCAAAATGGGACAACTGTAATAGCATAATCAATAAAATATATATATTTTAAAAGTCTATAAAGGAAGATTTAAAATGGGGGAAAATAGTATATAAAAACCAATATTATGAATAATAAAAGAGGATAATTGTAGACATATTGAAGATGGTTAAACCATAAGAAATATAATGAGCAAGTTTATTACAGTAATATTGAAATCTTAAAGTAGGAAAAAACATGATTTACCAAAATTAAATTTAAAAGAACCATATTATTATGATGTACATGCAATCAATCACTGAAGAAACTGAATTAATGAGATCTTCATTCACCGCAGAAATAACAAAATCAGACCCAGAAACGTGGCTTCAGTATTGACATGTATGCGTCATGTTATATGAATTATTATAAAGATTAGAATGAGAGGGAAAGCTGCTCATCTATTGTTATGGGTCTACCCAAACTGGGCAAAAATAGTATTTGAAAGAAAAGTTGTATACCTATGTCATCAATGAACACAGATGCAAAAAACCTAATGTATGAGAAGAATAAATACAACATTGTATTTAAAATACACAGTGACCAACTAAGGTCTATTTCAAGAATACAGAGATGGTTATCATTGATAACCATCAGTTTGTCAGTTGGAACCATGGTCAGGTTCAAGCAATAAGGAATTTGTCTAGAATGGCTTGAACAAACAGGCATTTACTTTACTTATACAACAAGAAATCTGGAGGTAGACAGTTGCTGCTCAGTGTCTCATTAATACCAGGACTGAGGATCCCGTAATCTTTTAGCTCTGATTTTGATGGTCATGTGAAAGCTGCTGCTGCCAGTTCCAGCACAGGACCTGGGTTCGAGAAAGGAAGGAGGTGGGAGGATGAAGGGATCTGTCTCCATGTTTTCTCCTTTTATTTTCCCTGGAGTCATCCTGGCAGAATCCCATTCACATGTCATCAGTCAGACTAGCAGGATGTCACTTCTAGCTGGAAGGGAAGACGGAAAACAGTGAAGAGCATAATCATAATTGGCTTTCACCATAGCTGGACCGAGCAAAATCAGGATTCTGTTAGCAAGAAAAAGGAGGAAGAATAAATATTGAGCTGCAAACCAGTGGTGTTTGCCTTCGATACCTAGCAAATCAATTAATGGTATTAACAGATTAAATGAAAAGATTCATAGGGTCATCTTGTTAGTGCAAAAAAGCATTTGGTAAAACAATAACTCACTTCACCAGAAACATAGGAAGTTTCTTTAACACCATAAAAGGCACATGTCAAAAACCTCTAGCAAACGTCACAGTTAATGCTGAAACTTTAGAAATGATTCTCTTTAAAGTGAACAACAAGACGAGAATGTCCATTATCTCTGATATGGCAGGGAATAAATAAATTGTAGTCTATTCATTTATTCAGTGAAATGCTACATTCATCACTGAAAGTGAATGCACTGAATCTTTATCTATCAACATAGCTACATTACAAACATATATAAAATATACATATACTGTATGATGCCATTGATGTAAAATGTAAAAATCTAGAAGATATCGCTACCTATTTTTATAAACGTCTGCATCTGCAGTTAAAGTAGAAGCCACAGCAGCACTCTGTCTAAGGGGAGAAGTAAGGAAAGGAAATAAATGAGTTACAAAAGGCTTTTACTCATTAGGAATACTTTATTAAAAAAAAGATATAAAGCAAGTATGTCTGGCATAAAGCAAGCATGTCAGAATGTGTTAAATCTGGATTATGGGTACACGATAGTCTCTTTTGTATTCTTTTTCTGCACATTTCTGAATGTCTTACATATTTTGTAAGGATAAAACCCCCCAGAATGTCTTTCTCTTGTCCCTGAGGTGCCTAGTCTTGGACAGCCCCAGAGGGCTGAGTGTTCTGGTGGTTTGTCCGATCTCCCATGTGAGACCACTAGAGCCAGGGGCTGCGAGGGAGTGTGCCAGTGTCCTTCGCCCTGTAGGTTGCCCTGGGTCCTTTGCCTCCCACATCTCACCCTCAACCAGCACCTTGCTGAGGCCCCTGGACTGGGAGCCTACAGTCAGTGGGCCCTGATTCTTGTTGCTTCTACAGAGCCCCATAATAGTTTTCCTAGGTGGTAGAAAGATTCCTTGTCTCTCCATTTCATTTCCAGATGAGCAATTTATAACAAAAATTAGTAATTTTTTTTAGGTTTCTACTGTTATAACTTTGTGCTACATAACACATGAACCTACTTGTCCACTTCTGCCACGTAGACACCCTGCCATTTTCCCAAAAACTGAATCACATTTCCCAGGTGGGTAAAGCTGAAGAAGCCCCCCTTAGCAGTGCACTGTGCCAGGAACCAGCCCCTCCCTCCCACCTGCCAACACCCCAATGCCCCGGGAAGGACAGTGATTTCAGTGGGGGCAAGTGAGTGCTGGTCCTCCTTTGCTTTGTGGTGCTCCCTGAGATGGGCCTCTACCACCTTTATTGTCTTCACCGCTCCCTCCCAGCAGGGAAGCAACGGGGGAGGGTCAGAGAAACTAGAGTGTCCGTGTAACCGTTTGTATTGAACAGGTCTGGCTACATGATTTGTGTGGCCTGGTGCAAAATAAAACATATGGAGAACATGGAACTTCCTGTTCACAAGCCGAGAGTGGGGCCCTGTGGGACCTCACAGAGCATCCTTCCATGAAGCGGAGCTTGGCACCTGGTCAGCTACCTGGGGCCTGTTATCTGCTCTCTGGCCTCATCACAAATTGTCCCTCTACTCTACTGACACTTCCCAACCAGGTACCCAAAATATGAAATCTCTCCATCCTCATTCACAAGGGCCACCTCACTGGCAGTGGATGATTGGCTGTGGAAATGTCTCTGATCTCTATTTCTGTGGTCGATCACAATAGGAAAAGAGTCTAAACTGGTGTATTTCCCAAGGTGTGAGCTTGCTATAACATGTTTAGCAACCCTTATAGATAGATACTTTATATGTAGGTATTATTACTTCCATTGTACACACAAAAAATGAAATTATTCAACTAATATCTGTCTGAACACTTATTTTACCCGAATTCCTATTTAAGAAAATAATCCAAATGGGTCATTAATTCAAAATATGGTAGCTCAATGTAGACAATACTGATAAAAGTCCCAGTGTTCAGAGGACTAGTTTCTATGGGAAAATCCAGAAGAACCTAATTACTTCAAGAAGTTTGTAAGTCACTTAGGGACATGGCACTTTAATTAAGTAGAAATATCGACAAATAAATCCGATGGTCATTAAGATTGCCTGCAAATAGTCTGACTCCTTCTGGCACAGGACAGGATTGCATTATCCTGACTACTTACGGCCTTGTGGCTTGATTTTTCCAATCGAATAGTAATCCATTAGATTAACACAAGAGCAGAAGTTTTAAGAATCTGTATGGTTCTGCTACATTAGCTTTTCCTCTGCCGTGGAGACCAATAGTGCCCCAGATTGTGACTGCTCTGTCACCCACAGACCCAAGGGAAGAACACAGACAACACAGAATAAAGCCCCCAGATGGCCTGTGGTGGACGTAAAGCATAATCCTTTGTTATATGAAGACACTGAGCATTTGGGATTGCTTGTTATGGCAGCTTAACGTAATCCATCCTGATTAATACAAAAGGGAATGAATGCTGAGGGGAGGTAGTCCGATCTTGTTGTGATTGCAATAAAAAATACACTAGTTGCAGATAGCCAGACCAGGAACATTTCTGCAGCCCTGTGCATATCTGACTTATCTTAACCAAAATACAATAATATGTAATGCTCACTATGTATTACTGTTCAAACTGCTTTATATAAATATTAACTCATTTAGTTCTCAGTACAACCTGTAAAGTAAGTATTTTTACCTTCATTTTACAGAAGGGTAAATACCTTGTTCAAAGTCATTAAATACCTTGTTCAAAGTCACACTGCTAAGAAGTGAGCTGGGATTTGAACTCCAGAAGTGTGATTCCAAAATGCCTACTTTTGACTATAAAGCTCTACTTCCCTGTTGTACTTCAAACTTTAAGCCAATTTGGGGAGCACAAAATCTGCCGCAGAGTTTCGGAGAAGATAACTTGTTCACCTCTTCATAATACAAGTAGCGTCCCACCCCCTTGCTTTCAGCAATGCAATTCTGATTTTTTTCAGGTACTTCTCCCTCCTTTACTCTCAGTCAAACTGGTTTAGATGGGATTGTCACTGGTTCCCCTCTAAAAATACATCTGGATTGCCTTGGACTAGTCAGCCTACTTCCTCCCTTGTATCAGTCTGGGGATCAGAGCCAGCGTGAGAAGTTAGCTAGAGTTTCTGGGGGCGGGGATGTTTCTTTCTCTACCACTGTAATTGGCAGAGAATGGAAGTGAAGCCTGGATCAGCAGCAACCTTAAAGCTCTGAGGGGTAAGACTGAAATTCACAAACCCTAAAATGGAACAAATCTACAGGAAGCAAAGCCAGTTCCCAGGAAGCTCCCCTCAAGAGGCATAGCCAATAAGCCAGATGCTACTGTCATTGTTTGGTCTCGGAAGGAAGCTACACCTGAAGGCAGATGTAGTTGTGGACCTTTGAGATTCATCAGGCAGTTTATTCCTCCCTTCACCTTGGTCCATTTTGAGTTAGTTTTTCTGTCCCTTGAAGCAAAAAGATTTTTAACTCATATAAAAGTAAACAAAACGAACAACAAAAGCAACCATAAAATACAGAATCTTCTATAAGAAGTATAACCTATTGATTTTTACTCAATGGGTGATGGTCAATCTGAATTATTAAAGTGGCTGAATTCATCATTATTAAACAGCAAGAGTAATAACTGAAAAGCAACTCCATTTCATTAACTTTGGAGATATCGCTAACCATGTATTTAAAGGCAAATGACTATAGATCAGTTATAAAACGGCTCCTTTAGTCATTGTTGTAGTACAAGGGGCCCTCGCAATACCCTTTGAAGAGTTTGTTAGATTTACTTTGTGTGACAGAGAAAATGCGTTCTGTTACATCATTAGGCCTCCCTTTTAAGAAATAATTCTGGGGGTTCTTTAATGGTAGCATTTATATGTATTATTTGTGGGTTGAATGACCCATTCAAAGCTCCTATGAATGAATTTAAAACAAGGCTTAAAAAAGTTGTTTTTCATTTCCCCTATCACATAGCATTGCTGTGCGTTTGGAAATTCATCCTCTATAAATGCACCGGTCCTGTTCATGGCAATGAAGCCTTTGCATACAGAGTCTCAGATCTGTGAGGTAACTCAATAGTATTTCCTTCCTCCCTGATGCTGAAGCTCAATTTCTTTCCAAGCTTTCCAACTATTACACTTACTGTGTTGGGGTAGTCTACAACAGGGATTAGGAACTTCTCTGTGAAGGCCAGAGGGTAGTATTTTAGGCTTCGTGAGTCATAGGATCTCTGTCACAATTACTCAGCGCTGTTGTTGCAACAGAAAAGACACCACAACCAATAGTCTAATGAAAAAGCTTGGCCGTGTTCCAATAAAAGTTTATTTACAAAACCAGGAGGCTGGCCAGCTGTGGCTCATAAGCCAGGGTTTATTCACCCCTTGTCTAAAATAATGACATTTTAGGGGGTCGGCCAGACATCTCTAGACTGTGGCATTTTTGTTCCCTAGGCTTGAGTGGTTTTAAATGGTGAAACCATTTGATTTGGGGGAAAATGGCAAATATTTGCATCCTATAATGTTCCTTTTGGTTAGTATTACTACAATTATTATCATTGTCAAAGGAAGAGAGAATGTGGAAATAATTTAATGAGTGCCCATGTGTGCCAGGCACTGTGCTATCCGCTTCACTTACACAACGTCCTTTCACTCTCACCATAAGCCCAGGGAAGAGATACTCTCAGAGACAGAAATGCCCTGTGGGAAAGAGAGAATGAATGGACAGGTGTGGGACAGTGAGTGCCATGGAAAGAATGAGAGCTTGGGGCAGATAGACTTGATTTCAAGTCCCGGCTTCACCATATATTCCACATGACCTTGGTCAGATTTTATACTTCTCTTTTGTTTCCTCCTTTATAATTGAGAATATATAATCACTGACAAAACTATATTGGAATTATAATTGATAATATTACTTATGCTTTGGAGACAGTGTGAAGGTTCATTGTAGCAAGCAAATAAAGCAGGTAGCACGGGCACATGGGAAGCACTCGTGAAACGGGAGCCGTTCCTCGTTTTACACATAACAGTGAAGGGACTCGCTGAAGGTCACACCGTAGGATGGGTGGGGACCAGCGTTTGCCCTCCTGCCTGACTGACTTCAAAGCATGCGAACTTTCCACCATATGGCACTGATCCTCCAGCTATAAATGTGAAGTGGTAGCCTTCAGTTCATGTGTGGAAACCCCTCCATCTATTAAAAGATGAAATTTTCAAAACCAGGCGAATCTGCGTGTCATGCCAAGAAGCTGGCTGCATGTTTCTGGAAGTAGACATGACACAACCAGCATATCTCGGGGCTGAAGCTGCCCTGTAATACTTGTTTTGTCTTTCCTCCTCACACAGACACTATGGAAAATACTCTTGACCTTCGAAGTCTGGTTCAAATTCTCTTGGCTGCCAGATTTTGAAACAGTAATAAAGTGTGACCTGCACTCTTAGCATCTCAGGAATCTCTCTGTTACCTCAGATCATCTGCAAGGGTTGAAATGCCCAATCTCTCCACTACTGTTCTCTTGAAAGGGACAGGAAAAGACAAGGTCAACACCCCTGACCAGTGTGGCTCAAGTGGTTGGGCATCCTCCTGCAGAGGGAAAGCTCACCGGTTCGATTCCCAGTCAGGGCACATGCTGGGTTGTGTTGCCATTCAGGGTTCGTACAATCGGTGTTTCTCTCGCACATCAATCTTTCTCTTCCTCCCTCCCTCCATCTCTCTCTAAAAATAAATAAATAAATGTTTTTTAAAAGATAAGGTCAACAGCTCATGACATGTCTCTGGTTATGTTTAGGCCATTCTCAAGCAAGGTGGCGTTATAAATCTGACAGTTGGCGATGAGTTGGGAGAATATCTGGATCTACAGCCTCACTTTGCGCATGTGAAAACGGGAGCTCTGGACAGTTAAATAACAAACCCAATCCTTCTCAGTTCCAGTCTCAGACCCTTCCCCCACACCACATATAATTTGGGGTAAAAAAATGAGGCCTAAACTCAGGTTGCCAGATTTAGCAAATAGAAACACAGATGGCCAGTTAAATTTGAATGTAAGGTAAATAAATATATTTTCAGTATCACTATATTGCATGCTTTTTTTAGGACAATGTCTGGGTCGTACAGTTACACAAAGTAATTATTCTTTATCTGAGATTCAAATTTAACTGGGCATCCTGTATTTTATCTGGCAAACCTAGCCTCAGTGAAATAAACAATATAAGATTTCCACCTGGTAAAAAAATTTTGGAAGTCTTGAGTTAGAAATCTGGCTTTAAATGTCAAAGACCTGAGTGAACAAGAACTCAAAACCTCATTAGTTAAAATTTAAAATAATCAGGAGCTAGAAAAGAAGTAACATGAAGCTTCAGGGGAACAAGGGAAAAAAGAAAGAAGGGAAAGAGGTGAGAGGCAGAAAGAAAAGATCTTTCTGAGTGGGGTGGTCTCTCCTTTATCTGTGCAAACCCTATCTCTCCAAAGCAATGTTCAACTTACCGTCTTTTTCTCTCCTGCCCCACTCACCACCGCTGATTTCTCTGCCCCAAAGTCACCTTCTTCCATCTCTGCTAAAACAGCATTATAAGTTCTAACTTTAAATTGAAGCCATAGGTCTAGATCACTTAAAACCGAAAGAGTAACAAATGGCTTATAAATAAAAGCTCTAGTGTTTAGTCCTTTTACCCATTTTGTTGGTTCACTTGTTTGAGGAGCCACTTTTATACTTGGAATCTGTTTTTAAGATGACCAGCCATCATCCCTGTGTGCCTGGAAATGAGGAGTTTCATGGGACTTGGTGCTTTGGGTGCGAAACCAAGGACAGCTCTGGGCCAACTGGGACCTTCATTGGTCACCCTGTCTTTTACCTTGGAGTTATTTTCATCTCTCTAAATAATATCTTATGTTTTAGCTGAATTCATCAATTTTAAACAATATTGCAGACGTCTTCCTTTGAGAGGTGAGTATTCATTTTGGTTATTTTCAAACAGTTAGTCGAACATGCTTCCCACATAGCTCAAGTTCATCGATTTGGCCCGAAAGGCTTCAGAGAGAAACTTTAAAGAGAATGTGTTTTCTCTAATCAGACAAAACAAGAATCAAGGTGCCATTTTATTTTCCCACTGAAATACTTTCCCCCACCTAGGAGTCCTTTTACATATTCTTAACTTTAATTGCCTTCCCCCCTCCCACAAAGAAGTCAATTTAAATTAAGCAGAATCCATCACTGTGATAATTTTTTAATGAGTAAAGATAATGTACTGTACAGAAATTGAAATGAGGTGTTCCCAAGATCATTTACAGTCTCGAAAAGTCCTCCTAAGAGTCAGCTGAAATTAATGAATCTCAGAGTCTCACGGCCATCAATGCCTTATAACCCAGGACTGGGCTCAATGAAAAAAAAAAAAAAACCCACAACAATAACAGTTACACTAGCCAATTTGAGCATTTAGCTGCTTTCATCCTGAGATCCTGAGGAATTTTATAAACATTAATTAAGTCTCACAGGTGTGATTTATTAGATTGACTCGATAGCCATCCAGGGCTCTACGAGTGCACAGGATTGTTTAATGGAGCTGGATTGAAAAGAGGCATAAATTAGCATTCTGGACAGACTGCTGCTCTGGGCTAGAGCCCCCAGGGTTTGGGGAAGGTCAGGAGAGGCTGTGTGCTCCCTTGCTCAACTTCCTAAATTAACACTGATCTCAAAATAGAGCGACCAGCGATTGATGCTTCTTGATCTGTATTGAAATTTACGCCCCCTCACAGCTTATTTACACCTCTCTCTATTGCGTTGTCCTCATTATACCACTGGGTGTCAAAAACAGACATGGCTTGTGAAATGAGGAAGAATTAGACACCAAGTAAGACAAACTGTGAAAACAAGCATTATGACTTAAATGTTCAACACATCATGGTTATAGTAAAAAAAAAAGGAAAACAATCTGTATTTTAATAATGTGGAAATTGATATGTATTTTAAAAATGTAAAAATTGATATGTAAATAATGTGAAAATTGTGCATCTCTTGGCCCTGGCTGGTGTAGCTCAGTGGATTGAGCACAGGCCTGTGAAACAAAAGGTTGCCTGTTCGATTCCCATTCAGGGCACATGTCTGTCTCTCTTTCGTCTTTCTTTCTCTTTTCCTTCTCCTGTGTCTAAAAATAAATAAATAAAATCTTTAAAAAAATGGTGCATCTCTTCATAGGAAACAAAGCCACACACCTGAATGAACTAGAGCAGTCCCTCTCCTAAATGGGGCTGGACAAGATGAAAACAGAGGTTCACGCACCAAGTAACTTTAATTAATCAAGCTCAGAAATGTCTCAGTAAAATATGTTCTCTCTTCCAAAACAAAAAAAAAAAAAAAAAAAAAAGAGAGAAGAAGTTACTATGTTTGTGAAAACCCAAATATATTTTTGGTGACTTGGAGGATGGTTAAGGAGGTAGTAATGGTACAGATTCAAAAACTAAGGTTTTATTTTATAGGTTATTCAGGCCCCTTCTGGGATTAAGGGTAGAGTAGGGAAAAGAGAGTCACTACACTTTTGATGCTAGACTGTGAGAAATATGTTGCCTTGGCAAATATTTTTTTGTGCTCAGAAGGCTAAAGGTTGAAATTTAAAATGTTCTCGACGGTAATTTTCTAAGATGGATTGAGTTTATGGAGGTACAAAGACTTCCCTTATCTACCCTGTGAACTGAGGAGTAATTGGCATAAATAATACAATGACAATAAACTTGAGGCTGGCCTTCTTTCAGCAAATTCTGAATTGGGAGGGGCCCATGTGATGAGATTGGGGAACTGGAAAGACGACTCCCCAGGAAGTCCAGGATTCTAAAAAAGAATTGGAACTTTGGATTTTAACATTTTCCTCCTGGATTAGCAAATTCAATCCCCTCATTCCATAGATAGCAATTTAAATCCTGGAGAACTAAAATGATTTAAAACGTTAACAAAGCTAATTATGGAACATCCAGGAGGGGAGCCAGTGCTTCTGCCCTTCCTGATTCTCAGACCTTTGCTACAAAACCACATGGGTACTTGGGCTTTTTCTTCTATTATTGCATTGGCTGAAAGCATTATCTGCAGCAGAGAAATGAGAAATCAGGTTTATTTATCCAAAACACATAAAACAATGGGTATAATTAGTGGAGCTTTCTTGGGAGGGTGACAATGATTTCAAAAAATGGCCTATTGAATATGCTAAGCAATGGGGGAAGGTAGCCAAACATCATGAATAATGTAGAAGAATAGTCCACTGTCGGGTAACTGAGGATTTACTGTGATTCATATTATTTAGCAAAGGTTCAAAATGAGATAGCAATACCCACTTATTCTGTTGTCAAAAAGGCTCCCCAAAGTAGTCAAGTGGAAAAAAAGGGGTACAGACAGATTGTAATATTTAGTGAAACAGGTATGACCTTGGAAGAAAGATAAAAATAGTGAAGATTCATAAATAATAGTGTTTTTGTAGTTGAAGAACCATAAGCAGAAATTCCTTCTACATCCTGCTACCACCCTCAGCAGAGAATCATCCAGTTAATGGTCAAACTCCCCAGGAACAGGAAGCTCACTAATTAATGTGGCCAAAGTTTGACTGTCACACAAGTTGGATCTTCAGGATGTTTCAGTACAATGACCCAGTATAATTTCTGACTGTATCGGTGTTGTTCCATAGGTCATTCCTACAAATATTTGAAATCTGCTATTTTACAAGGTGTGCTGCTGGGTTGTCTGCTGGTTTCTCCTTCTCCCACACTGTCCAGGACCCCTTCTCTGCCTTACATGCCCTTGTACGGGTCCTGAGAAGCTGAGCCCTACAGAGTGGAACTCGGGACTAATTAACTGATTTCCCATTTGGGTTTGGTCAATGGGAAGGGTCAGGAGGAACCTGGATGTTAGAAGGAAGGAGGGGTTAGTGATTTCTGTTCCTTCTCAATCCACGTTTTTGGTTGTGTTTATGTCTTTCTGTGGCAATGGCTCTTGTTCAACACCCTCCAAGAATCCTTTAACCCTGCCCACATATCTACAAGTGGCCACTTTATTGAGGTCCTTTGACCATCTGAGCTAGACTGTTTCCTGCTGGGACTTTTTTGATACCCAGGTTAAAGAATAGTCTCTATTTCTTGAACTTCTGAATTAATATGCTTTTCTGACACTCTCATTGCTTTTATTTGGACACACTATAGTTGATCAAGTCATTCCTAAAGAGTTTAACCCCTCGTGGGCCAGGACCATCAGATTTCATCTGTCTGTTAGGGTTATCACGTTAGCCTCCCTTGCTAATGATAGCTTTTCTCAGTTAATTCATAAGGAATTTTCCGAGAGTTCCTTTTGTTTGTTTGTTTCGCAGCTATAATGCACTGGTGCTTCACCTGAAACTTTCATTTAATTAAACCTTAGATTTTTTTCCATGTGATTTTCTCTTATGTCAGGTCTCCCGTATCTTATATATTTTACTCTTAGGCAGGAGACTGAATTATTTACAAGGCCCAGCACTGGTGTGAACATGATGGTTTGGAACAGAAACGGAGTACAGGGCACAAGATTTTAAACCACCTTTAGAAAAGAAAATGTTAGATTATCTTGCCTAGATTCTCTTTGCTCCTGGGCACTAACTGCCCTTTCCCAATTATTGTGGTTTCTGTAAACTGCTTTTCCTTTTTCTCCTCCTTTAGTTTAAGTGTTTTGCGAGGTTCTCTCTAAAGCCCTGTCATTCCTTTCCGTGAAAAACAGAGAACACCCCTATGGAAGTCCTCCTCTGTGCGAGGTACTGTGCCGGTCACTTGGCAATCAGTCCTCAGAAAAACCTCTGGAAATGTTTGGTTTTGATTGGATCACTGAAGAACCTAAGGAAAATTTCTGCCATAGAGACAGGCCGGAATGGGTAGAAGGTGGTCTCTTAGGACAGGTGGCCCCAGGTGATTTTGAACAGCCTTCCCGCACAAATTGCTGCGTAGTAATAAGAGAGGAATCAAAGGGAGCGTGTTGTGCATATGAGTGGTGGTATCATCCTGGGAAGCCACTAAGCCACCTTTAGAGTTATTACTGGCCAGCACAGTCATTTTGTAAGTGTATTTGTCACAGTGCCTTAAATGGTAAGCTCACTGAGCAGGGGGTTTATCTCTTATTTTTTATGAGACATGAATATTAAATATTTGCTACCTTAAAAGAACTTTTACTATCTTGACCACATCAATATTTTGTTAAATAAAGAATATTACAGCATTATTTACAGGAGTTACTGATATACAGATTAATAAAAACATTGCTCTTTAAATACATATTTAACATATTAATCACTAAGAAAACCGTGGATGGAATATAGAAGAATGAACAAACACAAATTGAGTATAGAATGAATTTAGTTCTTATAGGACTAAAAGCAAATCATTTTATGGTAAATGCCTATGAGCAAATTAGGAATAATGTTATTTTCTAATTGTCAATAACTGCCACTTATTGATGGATAGAGTAGGTTTTTTTTATAACACAGTGTACTATATTTATATTGCCCATTAAAACTGACAAGCAATTTAGAAGCTCCAAGACTTCAGCATCTCTTGAAAAGTAAATTTAAGTGGGGAGAACAACACACGTGCACAAGCATGCACACACACACAATAGAACATACTACGCCATGCCCATGCTGTAATTTATCAACTGGGAAGGAAATTGGCATGTCTTTTCCTGCTGATTTATTGGTTAATTCCAACAATTCACTGTAGAAAAGGCCAACAATGAATTACAATGTGGGGAAAAAATTAAGCAGAGCATTTAGAAGGTGTTTCAGTAGACAGCCTCTAGAAATGACTTACATAGCTATTTTGTAGTCAGTCTCGAAGCAGTTGGTACATGTCAAATGCAGTGTACAAGGTAGGAAATATACCAGAACGTGTCGCGTGTCTCGCTTCTTATATTTAGAAGAATCTGCATGTCACACGAAGATTAGACTTTTCTTTTCTCTTCAAGCCAGAATCAGATAACATTAGCCCTCACTTACTATTTGTTTTAGGAATCACATTGAAAGGCCAGTAATGAGCGTGAACTGTCAGAGACGGCAGTGGTGGGCACTCTGTCTGTGACGGAGACATTCATCTTTGCTCCGAAAGAAGCACAGAGTCTCATGAGCAAGAACAAATGCTGAAAGGCTGCTGAATTCCTGTCACTACCGTGCATCCCCTTCCCAGCCCCAGCGCCAAGGACCCACCAGTGATTGAGGGAGGGAATTCCCCACCGAGAATCTCCATTTCTAGTTTCTCAAATATAGTTTAACAGACCAGTTGTCTCTCTGTTTTTACATGAGTCCCTTTGAAGTGACTTAAGATGTATATGATGGTTAATTACGGGTTAACTTGGCTGGGTCATGGTGCCCAGGTATTTGATCAAACATTATGCTGGATGTTCCTGTGAGTGTACAATTTTTTTGGATGAGATTCACATTTCAATCAGTGGATTTGAGTAAAGCAGGTCTCCATTATCATGTGGGTGGGCCTCATCCAATCAGTTGAAGGCCTACATAGAGTAAAAGACTAACCTCCCCTGAGCCAAAGGAAATTCTGCCACACACTGACTTTCAGCTTGAACCTTGACATCTGCTCTTCCTAGGCCTTCAACCTGGTGGCCCGCCTTGCAGGTTTTGGACTTGCCAGTCTCTGTAATTGCTTCAGCCAATTCCTTAAAAATAATTTTCTTATGTCGGTAAGTATATACGTCCCATTGGCTCATGTCTCTGGAGAATCCTAGTACACGCACAAAGTACATTGTAGCTTACAACTGTAGAAAGCATTGTAGATGTCATTTATGTTATTAACGCTGGGAGGCAGGAACACTAGTTTTCTCAGGTTTCTCCTTTGTGGCTGTGCGTCAGGTGAGGACGGAGGAAAGGAACACGTACATTTTAAGCGTGTATTTTGTGTGCCAAGCATTTTGCTTATTTGTCTATTTGCTGAATTATTTTTATAAACACCATGGATTCTTTATAATGTTCATATGATGAAGATAGTACCTCCTTTCTATAAATGAGAAAAGGGACACCCAGGAACATTAAGGCACTTTCTGGAGGCCACGTAGCTATGGGAAGCCTCCCTCTGTGGGGTCTTTGACTCCAGAATCTATATAATTTGTTGTTACTGTTGCTGTTGTTGTGGTTTATTTGAGTCAACACTTTCCCCGTACTCCACACTACTCTCTCAGGTAATGCATCGAGTCTGCTGGAAACACATCTGTATACTGAAGTGCTCCTTTTTTAGCAGACACTACCATTGTTCAGAGCTTCCTATGCACTAGGCACAGTGCTAAGGGCTTTTCCTGTGTCACCTCTAATCTTCAGTTTAACCTTGTTAGCCAGGTCCTAGTGTTTCCATTTGGCACCCAGGGAAACTTAGGTCTACAGTCAAATAACAGATTTCAGGTTACACAGTTAAACCGGGATTCATGCCCAGGTTCATTTGCCTGACTCCAAAATCCACCCTCTTAGCTCCCAGACTAAGACCATGCTCATTTCTTAGGAATTCTGTTTCAGCACGCTCCCACACATCAGAACCCTTGATTTTTAGACAAAGGAGCTTCAGTGTTGTCAAGTTTTCTTCTATATCAAGGAAATAGCAGAGGATTGCTACTCTTACAGCATGCTATTTACTAAGCAGAAAAACAGAGAGCAAACGTTCTCTAAGGACAGTTCAGACTATGTACTACAGTTTCTGTGGACCGACATTCCTGTGGACAGTAGGGTCTTAGGTTGCTTTCACCCCAACACACTGCTTTACGCGCGAACAGCAGATTTCACGGGCAGGGCACCTTCAGTCTTTCTGGCTGGTTCCTGTACAGCACCCACCTTCCTTGTCACTGTGCCTGTCTGGTCTGAAAAACAAAGAAGTGAAATAAGTGTCTTGTTGGTGTTATTTCCCCTCCTCCACTGTTTTCTAGCTGAACCCAGACAGCATTGTCCAAGCCCATGTACATGTCTAGAAAGCAAAGAGAAACAGAATAAAACTTCAAGGAAAAGATACCAAGCGATGCTGCAAGAAAAGCGGATTCTTGTGCGGCTGGATGTTTGTAAACGTGCAGAGAAACCTGTCTTGACTAAGGAGCAAGGATGTGCATTTGATGTATATGCCTCCGCAGACTTCAGGAAGGTGAGCCCATTTTTTACGGAGGGAGAGTGACAGAAATCTATCAACCTGGCTTATCATCCCACAATTACAGCAATTTATAGTGTGCTTTTCACAAGGTCACCTGCACCAGCAACCAAACAAAAGCACTCTCCCGCCTTTGTTCCGAACAGACCTAATGCGCTCGCTGCAACTCAGGTTAGCCGGGGTATTTTTCAATTAATTTGCAAACACTGGGCTGAATATTGCACAAGCCTGGCATATATGTAGCATTTTTCCCTGGCTGGAAACTCTGTCCCAATCCCCACATTAGAGAAGCGTTGCTTTTTCTTTTCCTTTTCAGCTCACTTCATTCAGCTTTTTCTTTCCTCTTGAGATAAGGAACATGCAGTGAGAAGGGAAAAAAATTGCTTTGTGATTTCAAGAAGGAGCTTTCTGTTCTGATAAGCTGCCTATATTTTCCCTATCATTGTCTGAAGCAATTAAAAGCATGGCTAATTCTTCTGAAAGGTTGTGGAAGCGTCGGCGTGCAGAGTGGGACCTTCCTGAGACAGTGTTGGGTGCCAGGATCTGGTTCTTCAACACCCAGAAACGGCGTGCAGTCGGCATGTGTAGAAGAGACATGGACTGAAATTTTTAGGTCAGAAACACGTGCCTGGACATTTTGAGGGAGGAGAATAGCAAGCGCAGCAGCCCGGCCTTCTTTTCTCCGCCATTGGTTCTCCTCCCTGATTTGCTTGCCATAAAATCTTTTCTGTTGCTACTCTCTGCAGGGCCCTCCCAGATGCCCTGCACTGCTCACTCCAGCTGCCAGGGCTTCTGCACTGTTCTCCGAAGCTCTAAACCCATGTGATCATTTTCTGTCTCACGATGCACATTTTCAGGGAGTCTCAAATCCATCATCCCATTGCCCTTCAGATTTGAGGACAAATCTGTCATTCAAACACCTCCTGGCTGAGAGGTGTTTTCAATCTATTCCACCCACTTGGGCCACAGGGAAGGTTTTTCTTTTTCTCTTTTTCAGTCCCCACTTGCCTCCTGGTGCTACTGTCCCCCACCCTCCACCCATTTTAATCTTTCCTTGCTTTCTCTGTGAATTTCTCTGTCATCTCTCAGCACTCTTGGGGAAAAATATTGCTGAGTAGTTAAAAGATAGTATGGGCTCTGATATCAGACCCATCTGGGTTCATTCGGATCCTGGCCTCACAACGTAATGTCTGGTTCCTCAGTCTTCCCGTTTGTAACGGTCACTGCTTCACAGGATAGGTGGGCTCCTGTCTGGCACGGGCTTAGTACAAGGCTTCCCCATATATCTTTAACAAGTAGAAATGGTAGGAATTATTGTTTGCCTTAGTAACTTTCTCTCCAATCTCCCTCTCTCCGTTTTTTTAAACTTTATTTTTATTTTTGTGAAATCATAGCTTCTAAGCCCTGTTTGCTAAATGAAAATAATCACTACCAGTGAAAAGAGTGCTGGAAATCTGGGAGATAATGTGCTTGTGCAATACACGCAGTTTATGAAGGAGAGAACTCGTGGACCTCGCCCCCGATGGCAGAGATAGACAGTGTGTCCTCCTTTCTCCAGGATCACATCGGATGGAAGAAACAAAAGGACACCCCATCCTGGAAGGTCTGGGGTTGGCAAGCCAGCTACTCACGGGAAATGTAATAGGTGCCGCGGATCTGGATGTATAGGGCATCAAGTCCAAGGAGCTGGGGAGTGGGGGGCGGGGAGCTGGGCAGCATGAGGAAAGTTAGTGGGCAGGACTGGGATGCTGAGCTCAGGGCAAAAGCTGTTTGCTGACGTGATCACCGACCGGCAGTGACCGCGGAACGCTGCGGATTGCTCATGGACACACGAGAAAAACATACACAGAAACAACCAAGTTCTGTGGGGAAGTAGGGATGGACAGCCACTCCCTCTAGTGGGGAGCACCGGGCCACCCTCCCTAGGAGAGAGCACCCTAGGGGAGAGTGCACTGTTCTCTCACCCCAGCAGGCTTTTATTGGGTTCGTTTGCATAAGAATTCAGGTAAAGCTCATTACTCATTGCCAGGAAGAAAGGATCAAACAATAGACAGCAAGGAACTCTGAGGGCCTACTTTGAGTCAGGGTCAAAGAGCTGTAAAAGACTTTAAGGAGCAAACTTACTTTCTCCTTGGACCTTTCTCATTCAATTGAGAGCATTCTAAACAAAGCAGGTTTCACAGGATTTTACATATTCTTTCTTAGGCCTGATCACCCAGGGAACCCGCCCTTTTCAGCTCAGGGCTGCACCACCCTCTGTCATTGTTTCAGGCTTAGGTGGAGCAAGGGAACTAAGGCAGCCAAGAGATTAGAAGATTTTCTCTCAGACAAAGAGTACTCAGGCTTTGGCAAAGCCGAGGGGTGAGGGTCTATTACCCACTTTTGCCGTAGCCCCCAAAGTCCTTCCTTGGGGGCCTCCCACATGATCGTGCCTGTCTTAGGTTGTTCCCCCTTGGGGAATCTTACCCGTCATTGGCTAACCAACCAAGCACTGGGGTTCAGGCAGGGTGAAGTAAAAAGGAGCAGAAGCGGTGCTCCTGCCAGGGAGATAAGCTTTTGTCTCCTTGCTGGCTTACGGTCCAAGGTCATTCCCTCAGCCTTAGCCTTGGCGGGGGTTACAGCTTCTGATACTAGGCAGGGTGGTTCCCAACAGTTTGCTCTCCTTTCCATTGTTTCTCTTTGGGATATGGACACTCCTAGCTCCCTATGTGAGGCTAGTAGCCAAATGTTTTACACTTTTACAAGTAGGCACAATCTAAATACTTCTACATCACAGCACTTGGTTCACTTTTCAGTGTCTGTTGATGCCATATTAACAGACCTATCTAACTCCATGGGAGCTACTCATTTACTAGTTTTTTCATAGTTTGTCTCTGAAAAGACTTTTTAATTTCATTTTCCGTAGTTCTATACCAATCAAACCACCTTTTCTTGACTCGTTTTATTTTTCAGAGACATTTAAAAGAAGGGCAGGGTACTACTCTGGTTAAAGGAAAAACGTGTTGCTGAACACTACACCAAAATATCTTACACCTGTACAGGGCTTTTCTTTTCCTGCTGAATTTGGACAAGACCTCTGAACCCTTCCCAGCAGGTACCCAGGTACCTCCCTAAGACTGATTGCAGCTGCCATGTAATAGTGCTCATTTATATTCCACATACTCCACCTTTCCCAGCTTCCCTCGGAAAGATTGGGGCCACGTGGCTAGTTCTACCCACTGCACAATGAGTGAAGAGATGTGTGTCACTTCTCCTAATTTTCATTGCCACAGGCAATTAAGCTAATGTGCTTCCTCCACCTAGTCTTCGTTTACTGTGGCAAACTTGGAGGCCATGCATGCTAGGGACCACAGTGTAAGAAGGGCGGATGGCTGCCTCATACACACAGGATTGTCATCAATGACAACTATACCTGTATTGGGTAGCACCCCTGAAGTTCATTATGAGGCCTAACCTAACTAACAGAGCATGTCAGATAAACCTTCTTCACTATTCTTTATGGTTACTAAAATGATAAAGCGGCCATCTTTAATAAACATGGTCAGCTGTGGGTTAACTGAGTTAACTTTCTGGACCTAGCAGTCCAGGGAATGGTGCAGCTCTGGACGTACCCTGAGTCTGTGCCTGACCTGCTGCTTGGCTTTGCTCGATGCCTGGCATCTTTCCCTTTCCTTCCAATTTACCTAATAGTAATAGATGAAGAAATGAGGCCCTAGGGGGTGGGATGACTTGCCCAAGTGTACACACACAGTAGATGAGAACTAGAGGCCAGATCTCCTGACTCCAGACCCAGGAGCTCTACCCTCCACCTGCTGTTCTCTCCCTCTGCCTTCTGCCTCCCTCTGCATCAACGAGAAGTAGGAGCCATGGGGTTCCAGCCATAGATTTGCTTCTCTTGATAATGTGGTATAAACAGCTAGGCAACAGCAGTGTGCACACTCCAAATTATAAAGATCATTAGTCTTAGGAATTATCTTTAAATCTGCAAACTCTGTCTCCCACTAAGGAAGCCTCATTTTTTATTCTACCCCAAAGTAGTCATTGAGTTCATCAAGCGAAGATTCTCATTGCAGCATTGGGCATGTCTTTCTCTCCTTCTTGATTGATTGATTAATTAGTTATGTGTACTTGGGTCCAGCAGGGAGCCCAGTGACAGCTGTGACATGAAAATTACCGGAAAGTAACGAAAATATGTAACAGTGTTGACTTGCTGAAATGTAGTACCAGGGATTGATTAGAAACAGACACATATAACGATCACGTCTTGAAATTACCTGTCACTGCTGAGGCCTTGAGAAGAATCCTTTTGATTAGGACGAATTAACTGAGTCCCAATCTAATCACCTGCAAAAAAAATGTAGTGACTATTCTCTATTCTTATTTCAACTTCTTGTTTTGTTTTGTTTTGTCTAGAATCCTGGAGTTTGAAGAACAGCTCCTGTACAGGCAAAACGATCTTTGTCAAACTTGAGCCCAGTGACATCAAAAGTTGCCTGTCACCTGCTTAAAACCTTGATGGTCTTACATTGTCTTAGGAATGAAAACAAAGGAGTGACTGTGGCCTCTGAAGCCCCATCTTGTTTGGCCTCAAGCTGCCCCCCAGCCTCATCGTACCTCCTCTCCCCACTCCCTCTCTGTGCTCCTGCCCACCTGGCCTTCTCCCCACTCCAGGTCTCACCATGGCCCTCACGCACCCCAGGGCTTCGGCACCTGCTTTTCTTCTTTTTATGAGGACTTTTCCCTCACCAATTTTTTCTTATTCTTTGGGTCTCAACTCACGTCATTGTCTGAGGGATGCCTGGTGTCCAGGCAGGTCAAATCTCCCTGTCCAAGACTCTCCCAGTATCACGGGCACCTCCCTTCACAGCACTTGTCACAGATATAATTTAATGTTACTTTTGTGTGTGTGTGTGTGTGAAATTACAGATTAAATTTTCTTCCTCCCATTAGAAATATAAGTTCCACGAGAACAGAGAGGACCTCTGTTTTCTGCTCACAATGTTTTTCTCCAGCGGAGCACTCCCCTGCCACAGAGCAGTCACTCAATTTATATTTGATGAATAAATGAATGCATAGCTCATTGACTCAGAAATATAGGCTGGTATAAATTTAATAGAAATCACCACCAGGCATTTTTCTTGCACTTTTTGGTTGAAGAAGTCGTGTAAATAGATAAGATGCTTAAAACAATCCAAAACTTAGTGTGATTTCTAATCCGCAGATATCCTGTTGCACAAATAAAACAGCAAGTAAAAATTTCAACCTTCGGATTTCACCTGCATGGTTCTTAGCTGGTTTAGCAAACCTGAGGCATCCATAATTCAGAAGAATCTGAAAGTTGCCGGGTGCCTTGCCTGCTCAATGAAATCATTACCTTTGTGCTTAGAATCTCTTCCAACTGCAGTAGCACTATGAGCCAAAGAACACAGATATTAATAGTGGTCAGAAGTGTCAGTCAAGGTCCCAGCAGGAAGCACTTGGCTCATTCGAAAGAGATTAACTGAAAAATATATAAGGAAAAGAGTACTTACAGGGGTTTGGACAGGCTTAAGAGAACCACAACCCACGGTGAAGCACCCAGGACTTGGCAACATGGGGAGATGTTACTACTCCCAGGCTTGAGGAAGTGAGGGAAGGGAATGGTGGTAGAGAAATCTCAGAAAAATGGGTGCCCCGTAGGAGGGGCTGCTACAGTTGTAGCCATTCAGACTGCAGCGCTAGAGGAAGGCGGACACTGTCAGGACCCCGGAGAGAGGGGTGGAGGCAGGCCGGAATAAGTCCCGCTGCCCCACAGTCCCCTGGCAAACCCCACTGGAAACTGGAGGTGAGAGAGTTTGGGGACTGCAGTCTCTAGAGGTCAGCTCCTCTGGGCAAGGAGGAGCAGGGTGGGGATGGATTTACCAAGGGATAAGGAAGAGAACCAGAATGGCCAGCGTGCCTTTGACTTTTATAAAGCACTTACTATGTGCCATTGTTTTAAATCGTACGCGTATTAATTCAACCAATCTTCACAACAACCCCCTGGGAAAAAGCACCAGTGTTTTCCGGTCTTATAGATGAAGAATCGGAAACCTGAAGAGGTTAAATAGCTCGCGCAAAGCCGCCCAGGTTTAGTTGGTGGTAGAACTAGACGTTCAAACCCAGGCATTCTGACTCGAGCCCATCTACCTCACCAGCCTGCAAGACTTCAGAAGAATAGTCCCAATTTTGGGGTGAGTGTTAAAGGCATCTGAGCTCCTGCCAGAAACAAATCGCAGGTGCAGAAACCATGGAAGAAACAAACTCGAACTTCTCAGAACTAGAATGTATTGGGAATGTATTGAATGTTTCTTTTCCAGTAAAGGGCTGCTTTGGGTTAGTGACTGCTGGCCGCAGGGGGGATGCTCAGACATTCGGGCATTCGTTAAGCACCTTGATCAAGGGTATCCTGGAGAACTCAGACAAGAAACTGCCTACAAGTGCGTCAGCACCATCTGGTCGAATACAAACCTGGTATTAGACGTGGAGTTAGAGAATTTTACACGGAGGGAGAGAACACGTTCACAACTTGCGAGCTCTGATATTCACCCACTTGCTGCATGACGCTGATACTTTATTTAGCGGTGAGAAACACGGCAAAAATCTGATACCAGTTTGGGAGTTGGCACTAAGTCTGGAAACAAAATAATACCAATCATATCTCATTTGGGTGCAAAGTAACTTACTGTTTGAAAATTTTCTTTGCTATAAAATTGGAAAATAGATCTACAAAAGGAAAAAATAAAAACCAACTATAATCTCAACATCTAGAAAAAAAAATATGCACTTGGTATGTCACCCTACTCTTTATTCCCTCCGTGTCTGTGTGTATTTACAGAATTGAGATCGAATTGAATGTTGTGTTTTTTAAGGATTTTATTTATTTTTAGAGAAAGGAAAAGGGGAGGAGAAAGGGAGGGAGAGAAACATTAATGTGAGAGAGAAACATGGACCAGTTGCCTCTCAGATGTGCCCCGACTGGTTAACAAACCCCAAACCCAGGCACGTGCCCTGGCTGGAATTGAACTCATGGAACAATGCACCACCAACTGAGCCACATGGTCAGGGATGAATGTTTTAAACCTTATTTTATGTATAGTGTATTATAAGCATTTGTCCATGCCATTAAATAAACTTTTCCTCATTTTATTTTCTGTGGTAAGATTTTCTTTTATAAAGACAGAGCACATTTCATCTGCTCAATCCCCTAGAGCTGGACATTTCGGTTGCTTTCAATTTTTTTTGTATGATAAACATGCTCACAACTGAATCTTTGTCTTACTCTCGTAGAGAAAATATCCATGACATAATTTTTATTCCTATTTCAACGTTCTTGACACCACTTAAAGTCAGGGATTTTCTGGTAATATTTGGATGTTTAACATGGCTAGGTTTGGAGGATGATAAATCTTTGCGAATTTAATGAGACTGACTCAGCTCACCAGTATCCATCGGAAGCTTTAATATATGCCCTAAGACCCAGTTTAAAAATATCAATTTCATTCTTGCTTAACGGAAGTTAATATTGGATAATTTTTTGAAGACCCTATAATTACAAAGAAATGTAGGTCAAAAGCATCTTCTACTAGGAAAAACAACAACAACAACAAAAAAGGTTGCTTCCTGCGCTCTGCTCTGCACGTTCAGTTAAGGAAATGTGGCTCCTGAAAGCAGGCCTCTTTGTTTTCATCCGCCATCGTGTGCAGTAACCAGCCGGATTAGGTTGCAAGCAGGGGGAAAACCTCACGAACCTGTAAGCCTATAAAAAGAATGTAAGTGTCATGCACTGTGGTGACTTCCCTCTGAAGTCCTGAAGGCATTTTTAGATGCCTGCACAGTTCAGTCATAACAGAAAGGACTTTGATCTTCCCTGCTAACTTAGCATGAAAAGAAATGAAGACACTTTGTCCTTTATGATGACAGTGTTAATGCTAAGCAAATGTACTTGCAAAATTCACAGACATTCCCGCCTCCTAAATGGTAGGTGCAGATCTAATTTCTCAATCTAAGGGAGAGATCCAATTAGGAGGCAGAGGGTGCTTTCTCTCTCGGTTAGTGTAACTGCTGAGAAATGGTGTCCTTCCGCCCAGATCCTGTGACGGGTTTCCTTCCAGTTTGTAAAACATGGCTCAAGCTCCAGGCTACTGGTTGCTGTTTTCTGCTATTTTGCCATTTCAAAGACTCTTGGTCAGAGGTTTTTAGAAAAAAGTTTGTTAAGGTATAAGCTATTCAAGATTCAAACTGAGGTGCATACATTCCTTTAAGAAAAGTGGATTCGGCGCCAGTCCCTAACAACTATAAGAGGCAAAATCCTTGAAGAATCCTAGAGTTAAAAAAGCATCTTCCGGGTCACATAGCTAGATCATGGCAGGTCCAGGTGTCCAACCAAATCTGACCATGACGCTCACACTGTTGTGAATACATTCTGTCTACCACACAGTGACAAACTTAGGGTGCATAACCTGTTATAATGTACTACTGTAGCAAACTTTTTTTTTTGGCTGTCTGGAATTCAGTCATAGTCCTCCCCAGTTTGCCTTTGGGTCAAACCCTTTGAATGCAGATTTAATAGGAGTGGGAGTTCTTACCTTCCTCCTACTCTAGAAGCCTAGGTGATCCTATCATTTTCTTTTCAGAGCTAGGAGACAGTTATGTGACCAAGGCTGCCTGTTCTGAGAAGCTGGACTCATCACACAGTAGATGTGGCCTGGGGACACATTGCCTAAAATAAGACGTGGGGTTTCCGCTCTAGCCTCTGAAGTCCCAACCTTCTGGTCCATTGCTATAACCTAGGTCCTCCAGCTTCCCACTGGTTCTGTGAACCAGCCCCTCTTTCCAATAAATTCTTCTGCTGAGTAGCCAGCATTAGCTTCTAAAGTTTACAACCAAGAGTCTTAACTGATGTTAGTTCTCACTTTTATGGGCGCCTGGCCAGAAAATAACCCATGGTCTTTACTTGGTACTGAAATCTATAATAGAGTTTCAAGGGATCGTTATTTCTGAGATATTAGTAGCAGTATATCCATTTAGATCAATACCAGGGAAATAAATTATTAGGGCCAAGTGTGGTGCTTAATGATCACCTTCACGCTTTAACCCATCCTATTTGGGCTGTCCCCGCTGACCACTTAGAGTTTTACAACTGCAGGGGCCCCTGGTGGTTGTCCAGACTCACACCCTCATTTCCCTTTTATGAGGCTGCTCCTTCATCAGCAGAGAGAAGGAGATCACATTCCCTCTACCCTTTGGACTTCAGTATTCACAGTGTCACTGGCAAGGCCTCCATTGTCTCTTTTGAACATTAGCCCAAAGTTATTAAGCTTAATGCACAGTCGCTTAATGCACAGGGAATGACAAAAGGGTCACTGAGAGAAATGTATGTTTCTCATTCATTCTGTTTTGTGGGGTTTTAATTTCAAGTGGCCTTTCCTGCTAGGCCTAAGGAAGTTTATTTAAAAAATAGTAACAATACAAGGAGGGGAGAAATACTCATATGTCATGAAGAAAAAAAATCTGAAAATCATTTAAGTGATTCTGAATGGCAAAAGATAACTAATGAAACCACAGAAAACAACAGTTTATAATTCTATCTGGAAGCATAGGGCAGCCTAAAACTTGGGTCTCACAGGCTAATCTTCTTGGGCACAACTTATTAGAAGTTTACTATGAAACGAGAATCTGCCCTAAACAGTCTTCCTCCATCCACGTCCTGAAGTGGTGAGTCACCACTCAGGCGTGAGGAGTGCTAGAATTGGAAGAACCAAAGTTATATTGGGGTTTGCAAAAGCACCAGGCTCTGACAGACAGAAGAGGCTGACCAAGTGGGATGATTAATTTTATGTGTCAACTTGTCTCGGTCAGAGGACGCCCAGATATATGGTTAAATATTCTTCTTGTGTATGTCTGTGAGAGCAATTCAGGAAAAAGCTAGCATTCGAATAGGTACGCTGAGTCCAGCAGATGGCTCTCCCCAGTGTGGATGGGCATCATCCAGCCCGTGAAGGCTTGAGTAGAATAAAAAGCAGAGGAAGGTTTAGTTCGCTCCTTCTACCTGACTGTTTGAGTTCAGACGTCGGCCTTCCTCTGGTTTGCACGGGGACTTACAGCACCAGCTCTCCTGGACCCTCAGCTCACAGACAGCACTTCAAGGGTCTGCTCAGCTTCTCTAATGACATGAGCCAATTTAGTATAAGGAATTTTATGGTAGATAGATAGATGTTAGATAGAAAGGTAGGTAGCTAGGTAGGTAGGTAGGTAGGTAGGTAGATAGATAGATAGATAGATAGATAAACTGCCGTGGTTTCTGTTTCTCTGAAGAGCCCTAATACACTGAGCTTTGGCATCTGGTACCAGGCAGCTGGTACAGTTTGAAAGAGTGTCAAACAATGGTATAAGCTTAGAAGCCTGGGAAACTATTCGAAAGAGGCCAGAGTTGAACATTTCAGGCAGGAAGTTGTAACTTCCAGTGAAGGCAGAATTCTTTCCTATTTCTTGAGACTGCACTGAAGGTACAAAGACTCCTCTCTGAGGCTGGGGTGCTGAGATAGAAGAGCTCAGCAGGCTCTGAGGGATCCACACAGTCTTGTGGGATATAGGCTGGAAGACGGATGCAAGCAGCGCAGGTGTTACAGACTAGACCCAGGTGAGGGTGGTGGTGAACAATACACTATTACCAAATGGACACTCCCTTGTGCTTGGGGATCCCCAGCCTGTACTAGGTTTGCCTTGCCCGTCGCCCGGAAATGACGTCTCTCAGTGCCAGAGATTGGTAAAAAGGAAAGGGATTATTTATTTAAAGAGTTTTATAGACTTAGAGTAATGACTTAATGTCTTCATTAAAAATACTAAAGTCCTTTAGAATAACCACACACTTACAGTCCTTCCTTCTCCCCTTTGCCCAGTTCAGGGTACTGTATCTCAGGAAAAGCAGTAGAAGTCCATGGTTCAGGCAGCCCCTCAGTTCCAGCACCATTGCTGTGTTGCCACTGTGATCTTGAGTTAATCCAAAACCATGTGGCACCTTCTCATGGCCCACTGGCAAGAATCCTTTCCCCCATTTTCTTCCAGGCAAAATCTCTCCTGCTTCCTAAGCCACATGGTAAAAAGGGCATATCCTAAAGCTGCACAGTTCCAACTTTCGCCAAAGCCACATGGTCCCAAAAAGCCCCTGCATGGCTGCTGCACCTGGGGTTTAAATCCCAGTGCCAATCTTCCTCTGCAGCCCCATTTCCAACTCCTCCTCCAGTCAGTTACACCTGCCAGCATTCTGTATTCTTCCAGCTTTACTGGGCTGCCGTAGTAAGTCCAGGCAGGCGTGGCCCCATGGTGTGGAGCCAATCATTTCCAAGCTCTCACGCAGGTGCTGTAACCAGGGGGAGTTGCCTCCCAGTTGCATCATGGATTGAAGTCACTCCCATCCCCCTGGCTCAAAGCATGGTCACAGCTATTTAACATATCCATGAAACCAGTTAAAGGTTATCCATGAAACCAGTTAAAGGTTAATTGTCAAGGTTATCTACAAAACTGTTGCTATTCAAAACAACTCTCAATGACCTTGCTGCATGCCTCCCATCCCCCAGCTCAGACTTGTGGGGGTGAGGACATCCTATATATATAATTTTTTTCTAAAATTTCCTGGACACCCTGAGTTCTGGGCCCCACTACAAATCTCCATTTGACTGCACCCTGTTACATAGGCAATGGCTTAACCATGTGTTTCGTGGAGCCAGATTGCCTGTATTCAAACTCCATCTCTGCTACTTATTAGGTGATTAGCTTCTGTACTACACAATCCCTTTAAAAAGTAATAATATCCTCATGTGTAAATTGGTAATAACAATAGTACTTAATTTATATGGTTGTTTTGAGGATAAAATAAAATAATGTGTTTAAGATACTGCACACATAGTAAATCTTTAATAAGTGTTAGCTATTATGTTAGTGAGGAGCACTGGAAAGGGACAGAATCACAGGTGTACGCTATAGACTGCATGTTTGTGTCCCTTCCCCAAGTTCATATGCTAAATCCTCAAGCCCAGTGTGTTTGGAGGCTGAGCCTTTGGGGATGATTAAATCGTGAAGGTGGAACCCTCATGAATGGGATTAGTTCTCTTTTGAAGGAGACTCCAGGGAACTCCCTTGTTCTTCCTGTCGTGTAAAGACAGTGAAAAGAGGACCAACTGTGAACTAGGAAGCAGGTCCTCATCAAACATTGAAACTTCTGGTGTCTTGATCTTGGACTTCGAAGCCTCCAGAGCTGAAAGAAATAAACTGCTGTTTATAATACTGCAGCCCAAACAGACTAAGACAGTGCCTAAATCCATAGCCACCATAGCCATAGTGACCATATACCCTAGTTCTAAGGCCTCAGACTCTGGATTTCCTGCCCTCCTTTCCGATTAACCCAGAGACCAGGGCAAATCTGAAGCTGTTGGTCAGGTCTGTCAGGGATGCAGAAAAGGGCAGTGAGGCAAGTCAAAAACAGAGACCCAGTCAGGAATCTGTTTTACCACTGTCTTTTTGGCTTTAGAGATAAGGCAGCTTTGCTGTGATTATTTTAATTGGATAACCATACCATTGCTCATCTACTCCAATTAGTTTTACTATTTTTATTTAGTACAATGATTCATAATGGACTTTACTATATGGTAATGCTACACAAATATTGTCTATCCCCAAAGTGATACTAGTGGGCAATGGGTTAAAATCCCCCCTCTGATTTGTTGATAGAGCCAGGTGAACTTGATCAGGCAATTTGTTAGGAGAGCTGAAATATTGTCAGGGAGCCACTCTCGGCTCAGAGTTTGCATTTGTTTTTCTTTTATCTTTTCCTCAGTCATAAATCTTTGTTGGGGAAGAGAGTGAAAGGGAATGAGGAAGAAAAAAATAGTGAGGCGTGCCAAAGGATCTCTCACTCCCACACACCCATCCACCGGGCTGGGCAGCAGAGACTACAAATGATATTCCACAAATCAAAAGTCTCTCACAACTTCCACAGAGGCAACCGTTTCGGAAATATATCCTTAGAGCCTTTCTCCCCAAACACAGCTCATTATGAATGGGCTTCACCCAAATTAACATACATTTTGACTTGGGGATCAATGAGAAATGTTGGAAGATACAACAGTTTCCATCTGAAGGTGTTGTAGGAAAGTGATGGAACTGGGGATCAGAACCCTGGAGCATGCTTACCCAGATGGCTGGCTGCCACGTGGGACTGAGCGTCGTGATCTTTAAAGTGGAAACGGGCTCTGCTTCTTGTCAGGCGATTATTTTACCTGATTTGCATGTGTAGCTCTTTCCATCATTCTCAGTCAAGTACCTGTGTCCTTTTATCTAAGGTCTCAGTAGTACACAGTTGACTTTTACCGAGTCTGACAATTTGGGTTTTTTTAATTGAAATATTTAAAGCATTTAGGTTTATAGCTATTTATTGTTGAGTTTGTATCTAGTATTTTTTGGTAGATAAAAAAATCTACCTGCTTTCTTTTCTTTTTCTTTTCCTTTCTTGACTTATTTTGAATAAATACAATATTTGTATGTCTTCTTCCCATGAACTAGTACTTGCACATTCTTTGACTAACACACAGCCTTGATTTCTCATAACTTAATATATGTACTTTGAGAACTTCACCGATAACACAAGGATTTTAAAATACTTTAACTCAATGTCCTCACTTCTGACTTTTCTGCTGTTGTTATTATGCATTTAATTCTGTGAATTTTGTAACCCCCAAAGACATGATGACTGTTTATGTGTTCGATATTTATTTATATTTATCTACTTATTTAATCCTTACTTTGCTCTTTGTTCTTTTCTGTATTTCCATGTGTCCTTCTGGAATCATTTTCCATCTGTGCTTGGGTATTTCTTTTAGGTTCTGTCTATTAGTGTTGAAGTCATTCAATTTTTATTTGTCCAAGAACATTTTTACTTTGATTTTCAGTTTTGATGAATATTGTTACTGAATATGAAATTCTGAGTTGACCATTTTTCTTTTATGACTTTAAAGATGTTTTTCCACTTCTGACTCCCATCATTTCGGCTGAGAAATAAATTGGCAGTTTTAATGTTGCTATTTAGATAATGTGACTTTAATGTACCTGGCTGCTTTCTAAATGTACTCTGGTTTTTAAAGACACTTTATTTTTCTGAGCTTAGGTAAGAGGTTTTCCTCTTTATTTTTTATTTGTTGGTCGGTATGTACACTCCTTGGGTTCTTAAACCTTTTTGTGTCAGCATCTTTTGTCAGTCTTGGAAAATGCCTACTATTATTTCTTCAAATATTTTTTCTTCCATTTTCTTTTTCTCTGTTCTTTTCACCATGTCTCACATGTCTTTATGCTCTCTGCTGTTTACGACCTCTTTGCTCACTGTGATTCACCTGAATATTTTCTACTAATTGGTCTTCCAATTTACCAATCAAGTTTTCTTCTGTATGTGATCTGGTAGTAAGCTGATCTATTGAGATCTTAATTTCAAGTGTTGCATTTTACTTATATAATTTCTATTTCATCTAAAAAATAAATACCTGTATAGGGTGAAATTCTGCATCTTGACACCTATTTTCTTGAACATACTAATTATAGCTATGTTAAAATCTATTTCTAATATTCCTAAAATGGTCATCTGTAGGTCTGCTTCTATTGCCAATTTTTCTCTTGGTCATTTTTTTTGGATGGGGTCATACCTGGTAATATTTTGCTGATGGTCAGCCATTGTTTATGATAAATATTAGAAGTTCACAATGTTATATCCTTCCACAAAGAGTTTATCTTATCCTCTGGTAAGCAGATGGAGTGGTAGCAGACAACTTTAATCTAAACAGGCACTGAACTGACTCAATGCTGGATTATAATTTTTCAAAATTCTACTTCTAGCTTGTCTGTACTCCTGAAGAGTTCTCCAGACTTCCCCAGAGTTCTCCAACTTATATTCTGATGTACCTATGAAAGACCCTCCCAACAATGGGTCCTGAGAATCAACTTTTGTGTTGTTTTTTGTTTTTGGTCTTCCCAGAAGTGAGAGATTGGAAAACTCTGCTTTGCAACGTGAAAGTTAATCTTCCTTCTCTGTAAAATCAGCAAGTATCTCAAGGGTAAATAGGCAGAGAGTGAGACTTTCTCTCTCCCTAGATCTCTTTTTTCATGAGGCTCTTGCCCCTCACCAAATTTTGGCTGGCATGGAAGCTCCAAATTCATTTTTTTTAAATTCTGGTGCCCTATAAGATCGCCAAATTTTACATGGGCTTCTCTCTCTTTTATCAAAAGCTATGTGCCTTGGGCCTCTGAATGGATTCTTGGCTTCCAGTCCTAAGAATCAGTAAGTACCCAGAAGGAAAAAGTAACCCTAAGATGGCAGCTCATCATGTCTTTTCTATGGCATCTCAGCCTTTTATATTGATTATATAACCAGGTCTTTGAGAACTGCTGCTTCTTTTTAAAGCATTTAATCTTTTATTTTCCTGGTAATTTTGGGAGTATTAGTCTGGTACTATCATGCTTTTAAAAACATAGTGCAAGTCCTTTGATCTCATTCCTTTTGAGAGCTGAAGTTTATGACTCTTCCCCTTAAATTCAGGCAGATTTGTAGTTACTTCAACCACTAGTTTATAGCAGAAGTCATAAATGGTCATTCAACTTTCGCTGTATGACCCAGAACACTTGCCTTAAAGCCCTGAAATATCATCAGCTAATCTGCGGCCACCACACTGGCTGAGCCACAGTAGGTGCCCTTGCAGACAACACCCTCAAAAGTCTTGTCCTTTAGAGATTCCTTCCTAGGTTCTATATATATGTGAGAAGAAGGTATCTTGGAAGTTGACCTCTCAACCTTTTCTCTTCTCACTACCCAGCTGTTTAAGTGACCCCAACAGACACCTAGGCATCAAGGAGCAGAGAAGAGCCATTCCCACTGTGTCTTTTCTGAATTCTTGATCCATACGCTGTATTTGCATTATAAAATGGTTGCTAAACATCTACTGGGTCTAGCAAAAATATACTACCTTTTCTCCCCTTGCTTTAAGATCATACTTTCTGCTTACCAGCTGTGAAACCAATCATGGATTGTAAGAATCTGTGGGTCATGGAATCTTCAGCTGAAATAAGACAGTCCAGTCTAACTTGCCACCCAAAGTACATATTCACACCCCTGAGAAGTAGTTATCTAGCTTCTGCCAATAAATGTATTTCTCTTAGCAAATTTGAGTTAGGAAATTTTAAGAATATGCAGCAACCTCACAAAAACTCACATGGTGATTTAATACTATTTACAAGGTGCTAGGAAATGAAGTAGAATGCCACTGGCATCAAGGATATCGTGGTCTGTCATAGAAAAAAACCCATACAACTAACCTACAATTTCATAAGAGATAAAAGTATGTGAACAAAGAAAGATGCATCTACAAGGAGGAATCATTCTAGTTAGGTGTATGGAGATATTCTGGGAAAGTCCCACAGAGGAAATGCATCTAAGTTGCACTTTTCCTGTAGTTGACAAGTTGACAACTACAAGTTCTTCTGTGTTCTAACTGCCACCCCTCATCTCGATGCTATCCAGTTTTTCAGTTCTTGGTAAATATAATTCTCTTAATATTATTAAACAGTCTGAATGTGATACCTCTGTTTATGAAACCTAATAACTTATCATCATTTTTATCAGGCAGATTGTAGTTGGGTCCATATAACATTTTAAAGAATATTAAGAATCTTTCCAACATGGCTCATTTTGAAACCACAGTTTTGCTTTGTTCATGTTTTGAAACTGCATTGAAAACTTTACACTAATTCTCCATCTGAGTTCAGTGTTTTAGCCTCTGGAGACTTTTGTTGAAAGGCAGGGGACAGAGTAGAAAGATCTAATCTCAGATTCTAACAAATGAGCTCTTCCAGGTCTGTATCTTCTGCAAATTTAATGAGCAAGCCTTGCGTGTCTTTCTCCAAGATGGTGATTAAAAATGTTGACCAAGACAGAATCATGTAATCTAGGCTTGGACAATAATATATTAATGCATTTATCCTATTAGGTGACTTATTTACATTTTAACAGTGGCCCTCTTGAAAATAGATCCCTTTACCTGAAGATGTGATGCAGATGATAGGCATGCTAGGCATGATAGATGGCCACTTTGGGAGGCATTATTAGGCTCAGGGTCCTTTCATGCTTCTTAAGTCAGACTATCTGGGCAGTCTTCCATTCTGTATATTTTGAGGTGTCTCCTTCATTCACAAACTGCCCTGCATACTGGAAGTCCCCAGAGAGGATTCAAATATAGAAAAGCCCAGGTCCCACACTCAGTGATACTTCCTGAGCTTTGGTAGTTGGGAAAACTAACCAGGTGATTCTAATGTGCAGAGGAGAAAAC
The DNA here is from genome assembly GCA_004024845.1 of Tonatia bakeri. NCBI lineage: Eukaryota > Metazoa > Chordata > Mammalia > Chiroptera > Phyllostomidae > Tonatia > Tonatia bakeri. The sequence continues at coordinate 80,384 of PVIA01004950.1, forward strand.
CACTGTTTTGCAGAAAGTCATCCACTCTAAAAGAGAAAATAGGGGATAGAGGTCAAGCCAGGGTAGGCTTCATAGTTTTGTGACTTGGACAGATTGCTTCATCTCTGAGCTTCAGCTTCTTTATGAAATCAGGCTAGTAAGACCTATAATGCAAGTTTATGGTAAGAATTAAGAGGAAAAAATGGGTTTAAAGTAACTAGTGTATAGCTGGCAAATTGTGGATGTCACCCCTCTCTCCTTTCTCCCAAGAGTTCCCCAAGTTGATCTATAGAACAAGGCCAGCCATGGCCGAGAAATGGATTTGACACTTGGACTCTCACCCCTGGGGTTCCTTCAAGGATCAGGTAACCTCACCTTAGGTGACCTGTGTCTGAATTCTTTTGCCTCATGGAATGCCTTATACATCATTTAAAATGTACAAATATAGCTTAGCAGGGAAATAATACATATCATTGACTTTAAATTGCCAAATAGAAATGTTTCACTTTCCAACTGTGGCCATAGAAGACCAAGCACTGCTCCAATTTCATCAGTAAGCCTTTTAAAGGTGCCACCCTAACCTCAGTTCTTGTGTAAGACAACTTTGCATAAATGTGGGATTTTTGTGTGTATGTGAAGCCCAGAAAGAAAACTATACTAGACAAAACTTTTACCTATTTGTTTGTAACTATTTCTATTGGAAAGTCATAACCAAGATACTAGCTAGAAGTTCTCAACATTTAAATGGTTGTTTAAAATAAATTTTAAGTTGAAGTGATATATATATGTGTGTGTGTATATACATATATGTGTGTGTATATATATATATATATATACACACACACACACACAGCAAATGCAGTGAAAGGGAATGTGTTTTAAGTTTTTCAAATGTGCAAATGGATAGTGAGAAGTCAGAGTATAGAATGTACATTTCATGAAAGCTGAGTTAGTGTCCCATTTACATTCTGCCTTCAACCCAAAGACACACCTATAGCTGCAAATCGCCTCAGAAAACAAGCCCAGATTTATTTAATCTTATCTCTTCTCCTCTCTTCTCCTGCTAAAACCATGCATTGGGATCCTAACAAGCCTTAGGCATTGCAAATGTAAAGATGAATGAGATACCTGGCCACTGACTTTGAAGAGCTCACGGTCTAGTGTGAAACATGATTGGAACCCAGCGTAGTTGGTGAAAACCGAGTAAGGGGTGTAGTTCTAGTTAACAGTATTGTACCAATGTCAGTTTCCTGCTTTTCATACTGTGTTACAGTTATGCAAGATGTCTGTGTAGGAGCAAGCTTCCAGAAGGGTCCATGATTTTAGTTTTGCAAATTTTTATGAGACTGTGTTTGTTAGAGAGTTAAAAGTCTGTAAAATATCCAATATGGTCTGATAAATACTATAGTAGGGCAGATATTTTTCAGGATGATGGAATAAGGAAACATGACCCTGCTTAGGAAATGATGAAAGGCTTCACAAATAGGAGATGGCATGGAATGTGGTTCTTCAAAATTGACTAGAAATTTCCGTGTTATATTAGTCTCCTATAGCTGTTGTAACAAGTTATCACAATCTTTTTTTTACAGAAGAATAGAAATGGTTTATTTTACTTTATTTTTAAAGATTGGGAGAAAGAGGGAGAGAAACCTCGACGTATGGGAGAAACATCAATTGGTTGCCTCTTGCACCCAACTGAGGACCAAACCCACAACCCAGGCTTGTGCTCTGTCTGGGAATTGAACCAGCATCCTTTTGTTGTGCAGAATGGTGTTCCACCAACTGAGCCACACTGGTCAGGGTTCAGATTGTCACAGTCTTGGTGATTTAAAAGAGCCAAAATTTATTTTCTTATAGTTCTGGAAGCCAACATTCCTAAATCAGTTTGCTAGGCTATAGTGAAAGTATCAGTAGGCATGGTCTGTTTCTGGCAGCTCTAAGAGAGAAACAGTTTCTCTGCCTTTTCTAATTTCTGGAGGCTTTCCACACTCCTTGGCTTGTAACCTCTTCCTCAAGTCTCTCCAACTTCTTGCTTCCGTCATCACATCTCCTAACTTCCTTTTTCTCTGCCTCCTTTTTATGAAGACAGCTGTGATTACATTTAGGGCCTGCCAGGATCATTCTGGGTGATTACTCCAACACAAGATCCTTAACTTAATTACACCTGCAAGTCCCTCTTTTTTTTGCCATATGAGTTAATGTTTACAAGCTCCAGGGATTAGGACCTGGATATCTTTGAAAGCTCTTATTCAGCCTCCCACATCTGGCAAGGACAGTACTCCTTGGAGTCTTCAGTTGTGAAAGATAATTTGTCCAGTTAAGAAATGATTAATAGTTGGTCACATCTGGGATATAAGAAAGGGGAAAAGTGGGACATGAGACAAGCAAGATAGATCAGTGTACTGGTCAGCTCAGGCCGCAACAACAAAATACCACAGAAGTCCAAGGTCATGCATGGTTCAGGCAGGATTCTTTTTCTGGTGAGAGCTCATTTCCTGGCTGGTGACAGGGGCCTTCTATCACTTGGCCTTTCCTGGATGAATGTGTGTGAAGTAAGAGGTCTCTTTCTTTCTCTTTTTATGAGGCTACCAATCCTCTGGGATTAGGACCCCACTCTTAAGCACTCATTAACCGCAATTACAGTCTAAAAGCCTTATTTCCAAAAACAGTCATTTGGTGGTGTCACAATTCAGTTCATAGCACTTGGCTTCCAGAACACCATACTTTCCTCATTCTCTCTCCGTATTTAGGTTTCTGCTGAAGTATCCCCACCTGAAAGAGTGCTTCCCTGACTACCCAGTCACAGCCATGTTCTTGGTGTGACACCACTGTGCCTTCTGTTCTTTGGGAGAACATTGGGCTTAAGAGTCTGCAATCTGGAACAGACTGACTTAATTGATATCCTGGATTGATTACTTACAAATTTTGAGACATTGGTCAAGATAGTTAACTTCTCTCTTCTTCAGTGTCCTCATCTGTAAAATGAGGATAATGATAATACACATCTCTCATGAATTAAATGAGCTAATTGGGTGAAAAGATGCAAAAAGCTGAGAATGTTGCCTGGCACGATTTAAGGTTTCATTAAATTTTTGCTACTATTTTTTAATTCATATTTGTCTGTTTTCCTTGACAGAAAAAAATAAAACCTCCCGAAGGACAATGACTTTCTGTCTTGCTCATCAGAGTATCCCCAGTGCGCAGAACACCACCTGACGCATAGCAGACTTTCTGTACACATTTGTTGGAAGAGTGAATATATGAATGGTTTCTTGGAAGAGTTTCAGAAAGTGTGGTTGACAGTGTCAAATGCTTTAGACAGCTCGACAGATGAGGACTTAAGCCACTTGTCAATCAGAAGGTCTTCCATGACTTGAACGGTAATAATAGCTACAATTTATTGAGACACCTTGTTAGGTGTGCTAATCTACACAACAACCCCATAAGGAAGACATTATTGTCACCATTTATAGATGACAGGGCATTTCAGCAGCTCTGTGGGACAGAAGCAAGACTGAAGAGGATTGATTGAGAGATGATCAGGAATTAAAGATGTGGAGACAACTCCATTACTCCTGGCAGTTTGTTTAAATATATTGGCCTATATGAGGGAAAATGAATTCAACTGGTCAGAGACATGATCTATCAACCAATGTTATCAAAGAAACCAAGTACCCCTGAAGCCAAGGGAGTGAGATCCCAAGTGGACTTGGAAACCAAACCAACTCGACCTGTGGCAGAATGATGTCAGAATCAAGCCCCTGGCATGTTCGAGAGTTACAGGCCTGCACCTTTGCAAAACTGTCAGTCTTTCAGAAGGTGTGTGAGCGGTAGGAGGAAATTTTCTGAGTAGGCCTACACTACCACGCTTTTTAATAGCTTCCTGTGATTATGAGCTACATTTCTGGAAGCTGGAACTGGGGTTTCAGTGTTTACACTGATCTTTCTAGGATCATTAAAGACAGGTGCCTCTATCAGAGAATTTGACTTCTTGACTTTCTTTGGTGATATGACCTGGACTCCTATGTGTGTCTATCTGCCTGTGACTTCTCAGAACTTAGTGAGGATGCAGCAACAATGAAGAGACCTAACAGGTGCCCTAGATAGGGAATATTAAAAATTTTTGCCTTTTGTTTTCAATGGGAGGCTGAAATACCTTTTTTCTTCCTTGGCAATTGAAGACCAGGAGCTGGATCCAGAAAAGGCACAGTACCTATTCCTCACTGTGCTCATTTCTTTATGTGCATTAGTTTTCATGAGCTACATCTCCCTTCAGCCTGGCCTCCCCGTTTCTGTTTTCATCAGCTCTCTATTATTTGTCATTTTCTTACTCCTTAGTCCTAGCTCTTTGGCTGTTGATAAAGATGCCTGCTAGGTACGGTTTGGCAGGGGCCCATGGGTGTTTAAAAAATTTGGATTGCCAAAATAAAAGAGATAATTTTATAAGGCTTTTTTTTTTGCTTGGAGTAGTGAGAATCAAAGCTGAAAAATACAGCTAATCACCAGTCTTTTTTTTTTTTATTCCTTTCATTTAAAGCCTTCATATTGCTAGCATGACCTTTCCTGTTCTGAGCTCACATCACCATGTGAATTCTAAGTCCTCTCCTGCCCCTGTAGCTACATTAGGCTGGTACTCAAGTCCCAGACTCCTGCTCTGAAGCGCTGCACTGTTCATCTCAGTGCAGGGTGGCAAGGGGTTAACCGTCTCCAGCGCCTACCGAGTTGTAAAAGGAACTGCTGGAGCTGATCAATGACCACTGTTAAGACCTGGAAACCAATTATAAACCTGAAATTTGTGATGAACAAAGCCCTGAAACACTGGGATGAAAACTACTGAATTAGTCCAGTTCATTAAAATCATTAATAGTCATGAAATGAAAACCACCGGAGTCCAAAAAGGCTTAATGCTCTATCCATATTAATTAGATGGGAGCAAATCTGAACTGAAAAGCAGCACATGCTTTGTAGAATTAGCAATTGGTCTCTGCAGACTACACAGATCTCTATTAAAATTCAGTTTAATTAAAATTGATCACGTTAAGAAACTGATGCGGTTAATTAACTGAATTCCTGGACTTCTTTTCATACATTTCACAGACGCCTTGTACGCTGCTTTGTTGGGTGACACTTCCTGTTGCACAGAGCAAATCCGATCACAAAGGTTAACTCTCTGTGTTCCCAAAGACAACACAGACCATGGAGGACGGGTGTGGAACCGGGAGAGGAGGCTGGGCCTCGTGGACAGTCAAACCCCAGGCGAAACTCGAGTAAACTCCTTTAGAAAACTGGCCCCATGCATGCTGTATAAATCAATGTGTACCTGTCCATGACAAGAGGGTTCTCTCTCTCAAGCTGCCATCTCTGGAGAAGCTGAGAAATATTACCAAAGATTAAAGGAATCACTCTGATGTGGAAAAGAGGACAGCACAGAGCTGGTGAAATGCAGTTATACAACTGGGTAGATGCCACACCAGGCTGGCCAGAGGCATCTTAGTTCTGCTGTCCATACAGTTTCTTATTCTGTTTGGTTCAGAGTAAGTCATTTTGTGTTTTTACATCTGAGGAATGAGAATAATGACATTTCTAAGTTTCACCAGGGTGCACGAGGCTTAAAATGATGACAATAGCCCCACTGTGGGCTGTCCTGCTGTTCATGGTCAAGTTTACTCCTGCTCCCCATGTCCACCAAGTCTGTTGCTGCCAACAGAGCCTTCCCAGGACTGCAGTCCACTGTGTCTCTGACCTGCTCAGAACCCTCTGATGACTAGTGCACTGCCTATAGAAAAAATCCCACGCTCAGTAAATTCAGAGTTCTGAACTCAGAGTTCTGCATCATCTGATCCAACATTCTCTTATCTTCTTCACCAACTAGCTCCCCATGAAATGCACTCCCGTTTCAACCCAGCTGGCCAATTTACAAGCTTTGAATTTCTCATTCTCTTTCCAGCTTCCACTCCCTTTTTCTCTTAGAAATTTATTTTTATCTAGCCCATGCTTCAGGGTTCAGCTCGAATCCCACCTCCATGAGGCCTTCCTGTCATCAGCCTACCAAAGGGGTCTTCCCCTCCCTGCTCTTCACTAGTAGGCAGAGTATTATCTCAGCTGCCTCTTTGGCTCTTGAGCCTCAAACTTGAAATAATTACTCATGTGTACTTATCAGCTCCTAAATATTTTAAGTTCTTGGCAGATAGAGGTCATCTCTTATATTTTAATGTATTATAGCAGGCATTGGACGTGATGTTGCTCCATAACTGTTTGGTAGTAATGAGGATGATGGTTATCCTTTGACAGTTCCTGGTAATTTTTCTCAGACAGGGAAGTTTGAGTTTTATCTTATAATTAACTGGTAGGAATATTGGAATGTGATATACTAATAACAATAAAAATGATAGATGGCATTATTAAACTAACATGTAAAGCATTGTGCTTAGGACTTAACATTTACAAAGAAATCACCGCTTTCCTCTGACTTGTTGCAAATGCCTTTCTGAGCATTCTCTTGATTTTTTTTTACATCTGTAATTGTTTCTTCCATCTCATTTCTCATCTTGTATACTTTTGCTTTTTTCTTCTAACTTTCCTAATTGGACTTTCTGGGTTTAGAAAAAAAATTTAGATCTTATCAATAATCAGCTTTTTAATATCTATGTTCTTTGTTTTTGTCTTTATTTAATTAATTTTAGCTTTTATCTTTATTAATATTTATTTACTATTTTTGGTAGATTTCATTGCTTAATTTTTTCTGATAACTTAGTAAATTAAAAAATTCTTAATAAGTATTCACATCCTCCCTGCCCTTTTCCCTTTTTAGGGTTTACTCTGTGCAACATTGAAGGCCTTACATTTTCCCCTGAACACAGATGTTATTGTGATCCTTGGTTTTTGATGAAGTATTTTCATTTTTACTCCTTTATAGACCATTTGTGATTTGTATTTGATTTCTTTTTTGATCCAAAATCTTTTATAAATTATTTCATTCCATTTAAAAAATTAGTTAATCTTATCTCAATTATATTGGGTCATAGAAAATGTCCTATACAGTGTCTTTGGCCAAGTATATAATTAATTCTTATAAATATTCCATGGATATACACACAATGTATTTTTCTATTTAAAAGTTATAAAATTGTATTAATCATTTCTTTTATGTACTTCCTCAGTTTCAGTCTAACACAACTGCTGAATTCTGAATTAAAGGGTACTACTATTTTGAATTTTAATTAAATTTGGTATTTCTACGCATTTTGCTTTATATCCAGCTGCATTATTTATTATGATGCATAAAGGTTTATGACAAGTGTACATTATTCTGTCTAGTATTTTTAAACTAAATTCTTTATATGGTTTTAATATTGTCACTTTTTTTTTCTTACTGTTCACCTTTGCCTGTTTTCTCTTTGCCCATTCCCTTATTCTTAAACTTTTTTCATTTTTTGTGGGTACTTTTTGTCATATTTTTTTCTAAAATATATATGTATGTAGGCTCTTTTAAAAAACTGTATACTACATCCTATAAAGAACTTTTCAAAATGTATACTACATTTTTGTTATAAAACTTATTTTAGGCAATTAAAAAAACCATAAAGTGTCAAAAAGTAAAATAAGATATCTTTGCACTAAAATAAGATAAGAAAACTTAGAGCCAAAATTTTTGCTCAACTCTAAAATGCAAAGTTAGTAGTACGTATTTTTCTATTAATTGTTAATTATTTAATATTTTGCCTTTATTTTATTTTTTTAAAACTTTATTGTCCTTTGTGTTTCAATCATTGCAAAGATAGAAACAAGATCAGTTAATTAGTGGCCACATTCACCTGTCACTCTTTTTTCTGATTTGACCAAACAAACTATTCCAACCCCTATTACCCTGCTTGCATCTATTAATTTAGAAAAGCAACTGTATTTCCCATTCCATTTCTTTTCCTTAAATTCATAATCAAACTTATACTTTCTACTTTTCATGTGAAAACAAGGTACTAGTTCTTTCTTTCCCAACCAAACATCCCTCTTCAAGAAGATCTATTTTTACACTAGTTTGTTTGCTGTTGTTGATTCTTCCCCTATCCCTACCACTTTGAGAACTCAGGTTTTGCTAAGATAGTTTAAACTATTTAGTTCCAACCTATTGCTACATCTTCCTTTGAACTATGGCTCTTATGTTCTAAGAATCTTTATATAGCCCATGTGTCTATGAGTTCAGGTGATTTTTTTAATCTATATATTTTGCAAGGCTTATTGTTTCTCTTCTTCTATTTTGAGTTCTCTGTTGACTCATTTATTATTTTTTAATGTAAATGTTTTCTTTAAGAGGGGCATATTGGCATTAAATTCTTTGAACTTTTTCAGGTGTGCAAATATCTTCTCGACCTCCTGGTGGCTGAATGACTGTAAATCCTTTCTCAATCATTTATAGATGTTATTTCAATGCCAGAGCGATTTTTTAAATAGTTATTTTCTCTCAAATAACACCTGGAATTTAGTGAGGACTTTTACTCATCAGACTCGTTTTTTTTTAAGCAAAAGGACTTTAAATATTGCCTCTCTTCTGTCTGTTTTTTGTTTCCCTCCTTCTACTTCTATTATTCATGTTTAGACATCTTCCAAGTCTTCTACCTTTTCCCTCATGATTCCCATCTTTGTAGTTTTGCAATATTTTGGGGTATGTATGGCACTTGATATGCTGGGATGCTAATTAATCCTCTCATTCAATTTATAAATTAAATTTTTAGTTAAAAAAACATGATGTATAGGCCCACAGATTCTTTAGGAGCTGAAATAAAATCTCCTAATTTCTTGCATTATTTTTGTTGTGTTGTTTTAGTAATTGCACAGCTCTATTTATTGAAGATCCACCTTGTCTGGATATTATGTATAGCTTTCTTCTCTCTGGCCTCTAGAACTCTTTACAGAAATTATAGCTTGCCTATGCCTATTCAGAGGGCTCAGACTGAGCTCCCATTGTATGCACTTCTGTGAGTAGTGAGATGCAAAGTTATCTCTGCCTGTATGGCTAGTTAAATACCAGCTGGCAGGTGTCAGTTCCTACTTGGGGCTCCCTGGGGAAAGAGAAAGGGAAATTGCCCCTGGAATACTTTTGTGGGAAGGCACCACTTCTGCTCTTGGAATGCCAAAGATTTCCAACAGCTCTACTCTCCCTGAGAGCACAGGTGTGCTGATTTTTGCTCCAGAATTTTCCACAGTTCCAGATTCTGCCCTAGGCCAGAAGAGAAAGTCTGGTCCCAATTTCCTCTGTCTGAATCTATAGAGCCCAAAAAGTCCTGCCTGCCTGCCAGATCGACTCACGGGAGGAGGACTCTTGTCAGACAGAAATTGGGATTATCGAACCTCGGGAACACCTTCAGGGTGCCGCATTCCTGGCATTCCCCTAAGTACATGTTCAGTGTTTGAAAATGTGAAATCTAACACTCATACACACTCACACACTCATGTGTGTGAATCATAAATGTCAGTGTAATAAATGATTAGGAAATTAATCCTTATGTAAGTATTACCAAAGTCACTACAACGCAGTATGGCCAGCACCCCAGAAGGCCTCTTTGTCTTCCTTCTTGAACACAACACCCTCTGCCCCTCTAGAGGTAAGTCACTATCCTGATTTTTATGGTATCAGTTTTCTCGCCTTTCTGAAAAATAGTCTTACACTTAGGTATGTATCCACAAAAAAAGTTTAATTTAGTTTGGCTTCTCTCTCTCTCTCTCTCTCCCTTTATGAGTGTGTGTACACGTATATGTGTATGTGTATGTATATGTATATGTGTATGTGTATGTATATGTGTGTATGTATATGTGTATGTGTATGTGTGTATATGTATATGTGTATGTGTGTGTATGTGTATGTATATGTATATGTGTGTGTATGTGTATGTATATGTATATGAATACACACACATGCAGGGTGGGGCAAAAGTACATTTACAGCTTTTTGTATAGAAACTAGTATAATAATCAAAAATAATATAAGAATAAGTTTCACATACTTCCAACTATAGACTTACTTTTGCTGCACCCTGTACGTATGTGTGTGTGTGTGTATATCTATATACAGGTTCATATATATTCTATTGGATACATAGATCCTATTGGTTCTGTTTCTCTGAAGAACCCTTCTGTCTGACCAGTCATGGAGAGAGAGAGCTTGTCCTGTTCTTCTAAAGGTACATACTCTATTGAATTAGGGCCCCATCCTATGACCTTGTTTAATCTTAATTACCCCCCTAAAGGCCCTATTTCCAAATATAGCCACACTGAGTATAGGGCTTCAACATATGAATTATGTAAATTTTGGAGAGGACTTGATTCAGTCAAAACAGTGCCGCTGTAAACATTCTCAATATGTGCTTTGATTCACACATGCACAACTTTGTCTGGGACATCTAGTTAAGAGTAGAATCGATGGCTAACAAGGTTGCATGTCATTGGCTTTAGTAGATGGTGCTAACCTGTTTTCCTAAGTGGTGGTGTCCATTTACAACAATCAGCAATTTATCAGAGCTTCTATTACTCCACGTCCTTTTCAACATGTTAAATTGTCATTCTTTAAAGCATTCACTGATCTGGTTGGTATGTAATATTATCTCATTCTGGTTCTAATTTTCATTTTCCTGATTTGAGGTTAAGCAATGCTTTTCACATAAGAAAAAAAGACATAGACCTAGAAAGTAATTTAATGCTAAGAGAATGGAAGTGCCATAATTGTGCTAAAGGTTTCATAGAGTGGTAATCCTATCACCACCTTGGAGGTAACTTCTATTATCACTCCATGTTACAGATAAGGAAGTTGAAGATTAGTGAAGTCATATGGGTAGACAGTGCAGAGCTGAGGTTTAAAGCCAGATTTGAACTTTTCCTCAGCACTGAGTCCCTATGCTTTAAGAAGCTAACTAGAGCAGTCAGGTGGACGATCATCTAGAGATGGGAGTTACTAAAAATGAGAGAGCAGGCATGGGGCAGTAGCAGTCGGTGAAACATTTTAGAGGAAGTCATGTAAGTATAGCTTTCAAAAGCTCATTAGCTTCATTTTTTTTGCACATATCTGTCCAATTTTCCCAACATCACTTACTGAGTAGACTAACTTACCCCATTGTATGTTCTTGTCTCCTTTGTCAAATATTAATTAAACATAGAGACATGGGTTTATTTCTGGGCTCTCTATTCTGTTCCATTGTTCTATGTCTGTTTTAATGCCAGTACCATGCTGTTTTAATTACTACAGCCTGGTAGTATAATTTACATAAGCTGGCATGATTCCTCCAACTTTGTTCTTCTTTCTCAAGATAGCTGAAGTTATTTGGGGTCACTTTGGTTCCATATTAATTTTTGGAATATTTGTTCTAGTTCTGTGAAATATGCCATTGTATTTCATAGGAATTGCATTCAATCTATAGATTACATTGGGTAGTATGAACATTTAAATGATGTTAATTCTTTCTATCCATGAACACAGTATATGCTTCCACTTATTTTTATCTTCTTCAATTTATTTTTTTTAGTGTCTTACAATTTTCTGAGTATGTCTTTTACAACCTTGGTTAAATTTATTACATGGTCTTCTACTTTTTGATACAGTTGTAAAAGAGATTGTTTTCTTAGTTTCCCCTTTCCAATGGTTCATTATTGGTGTCTGATTCCTGGATATTTATTTTGTACCTTGCTACTTTACCGAGTTCATTTATCAATTCTAGTAGTTTTTTGGTGAAGTCTTCAGAGTTCTGTATATACAGTATCATGTCACTGCAAATTATGACCATTTTATGTATTCCTTTCCAATTTGGATGTCTTTTATTTCTTCTTTTTGTCTGATTGTTGTAGCTACTTCTTCTAGTACCATGTTGAATAACAGGTAAAAGAGGACATCCTTGTTTTGTTTCTGATCCTAAGGGAAATGTTTTTAGTTTTTGCCTATTGAGTACTATGATGGCTGTGGGTTTACCAGAGAAATAAGGGGGTGGGGGAGGTAGAAGAGGGTAAGGGGGGATAAATGGTGATGAATGGAGACTTTATTTAGTGTGGTGAACACACAATACTATATGCAAATGATGTGTTAAGAATTCTACACCTGAGACCTAGATAATTTTCTTAACCAATGCCACCCAAATAAGTTCAATAAAATATAAATAAATAAATAAATAAATAAAATGGAAATAAAAGCTTGTTAGCTAAGGCTTTAGAGGGAAAAAAGCAAAATATCAGATAATTTGAGATTTAGTCTTAGCAATGCCATGAAGTTTTGAGTACTTGTGGCACCAAAGTAAGAGTTTTTAGATTTTAAAACTCAATTATTTTTAAAATGACCTTTAATCTTTTTTCTGATATATAGAAATATATAAATTTTAACTGTCAAAATGTTAAAAAATCCACGAAGAGGAAAATTAAAATCACTCTGAACCTCCCTACCTAGAGTTAACCATTATTAATATTTTATGTTCTCTTTCCAGCATTTTGGGGCCCAAGAACATGCATTATTTTTTAGACAAAGTTGAAATCAGATTGCATATGCTGTTTTGTGATCTTTTTGCCCTAAACAAAATATTGAGAATAAATTTTCATGTCATCAAAAAATCTTCTGCATAGGGTTCTTAATAAGTATCCATTTTGTTGTTTCATAATCCTTTTATAACACTTCAAAAAACTAACTCTATAATGAAAACATCTTCATAGATAAATCTCTGCCAATTTTCTAGTTATGCCTTTCGATAATATTTCTAAATATGTTGCATGACTGTGGATCATAGTCCACAAACTCAGGTTTGCAAAAATATATATATCATACCTGTGTAGTTTCTTTCGATAAATTGAAATTTGATCTCAAGGCTCCTTCTCTTTGATCAGCAGGAAATCAGGTTTGCCCTTAGGTTTTTACAAGAATTTGAGAGGCTTATGTGGTGCTGGAATGCAAGAGAATAACACATTCACTCCATACCACCGTGTGCGCGGTAGACACAGCACTAGCCAAATCCCTATTGTTCCTTGAAGCTGTATAACTCTCTGTGGCTACACTGCCCATGAGCCAGGAAGACTTTACCAGGCCTGGGAGCTTCAGTGCTCAGCATCCAGTCTCTCCAGCGACACCACACAGCCGCTCCTCTCTGAGCATCTCTTACTACTCTGGGTGCTGCCAGGGAGAGGGGAGGGTCCCTGCTGCCTCCCTCCTCAGTCTGGGAGAGAAAAGCCTGGGCTTTTCTCTCTCATGGCTTTCAAAGTCATTATCTTTCCCCGCTCTCCCCAGGACACTTAACACAGGCTCTTCAGTGATTTAGGCTTTATATGAGACAGGACATGATCCTGACTATAAGAAGCTCCGACTCTCCACCATGCAGCAAATTCCCCTTAGAGCGAGAGACCACCACGTTTTTGCTACCTGATCCTCATCTTTACACATTTCTAATAACTTTTCTTGCCATGTCAAGGTGATTTCTGTCCAATGGAATAAAGAGAACGTAAATGATAGTAACACAAGGTGAAAAGTGAAAGGTAGCATGTGAAAGGTACACATGGAGTTCTAATGAAATTTTTTAAAAAATGGTAACAAATTCAGGACTTCTCCTCATAGAAGAGGAAGCTTGAAGATGGGTAAAAATTGGACACTACAAGCAGAAAGGACATTGTGAACGAAGGTACAGAGGTGGGAAACTGAAGGTGTTTACGGTCTTGCAAACAGTGGTACATGGAGCAGCCCCATTAGTATCACCTAGAGCTTGTTAGAAGCTCAGAACCTCAGGACTCACTCCAGACGGACCGAATCAGAACCTGAATTTTAACAAGAACCCCAGCGATGATTAAGGTTTGAGAAATAATGCTGTTACCTATGAGCTTGTTAGAAATGCAAATTCTGGGGAATCAGAAGTTCTGGTGATTGGGTCCTGTGAGGTGTTTTTGTGAGACTAAGAAGGTGATTCTGATGCAGGTGCAAGTTTGAGAACCACAGCTCCACAGCAGAGACTGAAAACAAACTAAGAAATATTCCAGGTTTCGCAGGCAATAAGGCGTCTGCCACAATGCCTCAGCTTCGCTGCTGTAACAAGAAAGCGCCAATAGGCAACGTGCACTCGAATGAGCATGGCTGGGCTCCAGTGAAGTTTTATTTACAAAATCGGTGCCGGCTTTGGCCTGTGGGCCGTATTTGCTAACACCTGCCCTAAAACACAGATCTTCAAACATGACTGTGTATTAGAATCACTCGGAGGAGGAGGGTGTCATAAATCTTGATATCCAGAAGGTATTCTGCACCAATTAAAGAAGCATCTCTGTGGTTCAGATAAAGAATCAATATTTTGAAAAAACCCTTCAACTGATTTGAATGCATATCTGGGAAAGAGAACCAGATGCTGTAGGATAGAATAGAAAGCCCCAAAAAGAGGGTGTGAGAGGATCAAGGGAGATTAAGAAGGCTGGCCAGAAGGCTGAGTGCCGAAGTCTTTTAAATTGGGATATTCCCCAAATGCCACAGCCATGTGGACATTTGAATATCCATATAGGTCAGGGTGCACATTTTCATTTTTTTCTTAACCACATGCTACTGCATTTAAACCACAATATTAAAAATGAGAAACATCAGAACAAGGGATGGGCCAAATGGCTTTTAATTCCCCAACAGCAAAACCCTGTTAATACCTCGCCCTGTGTCAGCAAAACAATTGTGGTTCAAGTGAATATAAAAGACTTCCATTCAATCTTCTCCCTCCTCCCTAAGGCAAAGGTTTTCTTATCGAGGAGAAACAGTATTCCTCAGACTGTCAGACCGCATCAGGGGAGTTGAACAAGAATTACAAAGCCAGGCTAATTGAAGGCATCAGCTGGGAGGGTCAAATTCTTCTGCAGGAGCTCTTTCTCTAGCCCCTTCTCTGACCAGAGTCTCCCGCCGGATGCTGCTGTATAAATGCTGGGAGGCGAGGCCAACATATTTGCAGGAGAATGAATTGCATGTCTCTGGTAGCAGAAACTGTCATTGGCTAACTCACATGAAAAAAATAATAATAAAAGGTAGCTGCAAAGATCTGCACTGGCCCGTAGATTAAAAGGAAAAGCTGAAGAACGAAGGACACAGCCATGGCAGATCAGGGCCCTTGTACAGGAGCTGTGCACAGGCTCCTCATGGCACAAGCTTTGTCTAGTTTCTACCTAGAGTCACCCCGCCCAAGGTGACAGTTCCAGACAGAGAACACTTCATTGGCCAAGCATGGGTCATGGGATCTTAATAAATAGCACCACCTTGAATAATGGCTCCCAAAGTCCTACATGGATTCCATTCCCATAAGAATAAGGTACACCAACTCTTCATGTTCTGAAAGGAGGTTGTCCATTGAGCCATAGGCACTGGGGGCAGACCTTACAGACTCAGGTGCTGGTGTTACAGGCGAGGAATTTGAGGACGATTGAATACAGGGTCTGGCAGAAGTAACGCCTGCGGGCGTGTGGTTGGTAGGGTAATAATATGGGAGTAATAATTTATAGTTTTAATTTGAACATTCCACGTAAAATGTCATATGGTGTACTTGAGTGTGATATTGTTATGTTATAGAATTACATCCTTATGATTTTATAATAAAAGATTTTTTATACAGGACCCGGCATTGTTTTTGCCAGACCCTGTATGTTTCCCAAGCCTATTCCTATTCGTGTTTAATGTTATTCATGAAAAGCATACGATTAGGTCAGACTCTAAGCTAGACTCTTCTAGATTGTTCTGCCTGTGGCTGTGAGAGTGTTTTTAATTTCCCTGAAGACTCTATGCATGCATGATGGTTGGTCTTTTAAAAATGAAAAACAAGGGTCTCTCCCACTTGCCCAGTGATTCTTTTTAAAAGAACTGATTGCTAGGCCCCATTCTCCAGAGATTCTGATTCAGCAGGTCTGGGTTAAGACCCAGGTCACTGCTTCCTTAAATAAGTGCCTATACGGCACTTATAGGTACCATAAGTGACTAAATGCCACTTATGTACGGGTGGTCTGTACACTGAACTTTGAAAAACAACGTGGTCCCATGTGCAAATGTTTGCTGAGGTCGCAGGGTGGGGGAGTGGCATGAGGAGAGCTGGGTGGGTATACAGCATTCAGAAGAGGAGGGGAGGTTACGTTGCAAAGTGTGTGTCCTACACGTAGGCCAAACAAAACCTATTTGCAGGAGAAATTTTGCTCTTATGGAGTCTATAAGATTAAGTCCTGTTAGTGCTTTTATGTGAATTTTTCTACTCAGTGAACTAAGAGAGGAGAAACAACTATGATTCCCACCCTCGCGAATAAAAACCGAGGAGAGAGATGTAGAGTGACCCCCTCGAGGCCACAGGCGATGTGCTGCATTTGAACACAAGCCCTCTAACTTCCAACGCAGACACTTGAAAATGCACCCAAGTAATGCGCCCTCCTGTGTCTGCGGCGTGGGCCGCACAAACAACATTTCTTTCAAATGGGACTGTGTCCGTTCCGTCACAAACAGGGCAGGAAAAGAAGCCTTGCTTAAAATATGCAAAAAGCACGTAAAACACGTGGAATCTTTAGGATTTCAGATCGTGACACAAAGCTTGGTGCATTATTATGTTAAATTACTACATGCCCCTTTCAGTTTGACTCAATTTTTATAGTTTTCTATATTTTTTCAAATAACATTAATATATATTATTCTTATATCACAGTTGGATGATTTTGAAACACATATATGTTTGGCACAGATTCATGATTCCTTCGTAGAATAAAAGACAAAGTCCCCACAAGAGTTGGAAAGTTAATTATTTATCTTACTCAAAGTCAGAATGTTGCTATGACACAGATTAAAACCACACTTTTCAAATAAGGCGGCTATTTCATGTCAAGCTTTGAAAGTGTCGGGCTGAATCCCTCTCCCGGTAATTGGAAATTCCGGACGTATTTAACTCAGTACTTCAAACCACTGCAGTGCTCCCACACGGCATTCGGGTTGGAGAGCAGAATCAGGACTAGGTTAGAGGTGAGCTGTGTCACATCAGCTTCTCGTTGAACAAAGCTCGGTCCAGGGAACATGCTTTGACTTACCCTACCTTAAAACCTTTGTCATAATGAACCAAATTATACAAGGGTTTGCAGTGCCTGGAAGACCTTTTGTGGTTATTAGAACTAATCAAAGGAACAGAGAGAAATAACAGTCCCTTTTGCTGGAAAGAGGACATACTTATGGGTTTAACTAGGTAAGGTTAGGATTAAATATTTACAAAAGTACATTAAAGGAAAATTTAAAATTTTATAACAAACAAGAGAAAGAAGTTACTATCTCTAACATGTAAAGAGTGCTTAAAAATCAATAAAAATAAAACCACCAACTACAAAGATGATAAAAGGATAGTAACAACTCAGGAAAGAAGAAATCAAATGGCCAACATACACATAAAAGTCTTACTTTTACTAGAAATACAATAAATGTAAGTAAAATTTGGTCCAACAATTTTGGAAAATAATTTTATATATTACATGAAAATTTTAAACTTTTCTTTAGCTGTCAGAATGTTTTATAAATAAAGTACTAGAAATACAGGTCAATATTAATTTGTAATAATGCTTATGGTAGTATTTTTTAATAATTGAAAGAAACTTAGATATTCAATAGAAGATTAATTAAATAATCCAAGGTATATTGATATGATGAAATATTACATATCTATTTCAATAATCATAGTTTTAAAGGATATTGAAATTTTTGGTAAAATTGTAATCATTTAAAAAGGAGAGATACAAAATTGGTATGCAGTATAATCTTAATTTTCTTTACAATATATATTCTGTATTAGTCTGCTTGGGCTGTACTAACAAAATTCTACAGGCCTGAATAACAGAAATATATTTTCTCACAGTTCTGGAGGCTGAAGTTTAAGACTAAAGTGCAGCAGAATTGGTCTCTGCTGAAGACATCTTCCTGGCATGTAGAAGGCCACCTCCTTGCCTGTGTCCTCACATGGTATCATACTCTCGGTGTCCCCTCCTCTTCTTACAAGGATGCCAGTCCTGTTGGATTAAGGCCTCGCCTTTATGATCTCACTTAACATTAATTTTATTATCTCCTTTAAGGCCTCTCTCAAAATACAGTCACATTGGAGATTAGGGATTCAGCACATAACCTTTGGAAGGAGAAGAGCACAATGCAGTTCATAACATGCTGTATACATACGAAGGAAGTCACCAAACAGCTGAGGATAGTTGGGATGAAGTTGCAAATAAAGGAGCTTCTGTCCTCATGGAGTTTGGGGCCCAGTGTGGGACACTTGGAAATATTCTGCTTCATCATCCTGGAAGCTCTTAGAACCACCCCCTTTTGGGGTGTGTATGGAGGCTTTATTACATAGGCATGTTTGATTAAGACACTGACCATTGGTGAATGATTCAACCTCCAGCCTCATTTCCCTCCATGAATCCTGGTAGTAAAATTTTCAACCCTCTAGTCGTGATTGGTTACCCTGGTAACCAGCCCCCAACCTTAGGTGGGGTCCCAAAGCCACCTCATTACCATAATAAGAAACAACTTTGTCCTCTCTACACTTAGGACATTTCAAGGGTTTTAGGAGCCCTGGTGCCAGAAACCAAATATATATTTCTTACTATAAATCACATGACAGAGGTGGGCAAAAGCAGGCTTAGAGTCACAAGTACACAAAACACAGAGTTTATTCTTGTTATTTATTATTGTTTTTCCATTTGAACAATTGTAAACCTACTTTTGCCCACTCCTGTATCTCAGAGAGCTACTTTGAGAAATGTAAATATCCCATTTCTTAGCAAACTTTGACCCATTATTTTTAGCTGGTGCATTGATGGTTCTTTCCTGAATCAATTCCTATGCTGGTTGTCAATTGGTGATTTCACACTTTCATCATTCATTCCACATTGATTAGTTGGCATTCTATTATAAGAAAGAGTTTTTATTTCTCTTTAATTTATGTATATGTTAATTTGGATCAGCGTTGATTCATGGATTCTTATTTTATTCAATAACATTTAATAGGTTCTAACCTGTTATCTTTCCTTTGATATTCACATGGTCCCCATTGCTCTTCCTTTTCAAATCTTTGCTTCTCCTGAGGCTTCACTCCCCTCTGTTTATTAACCTCTTCTCCTGTCACAAGTCCCTCTTTCTCATCCACCACCCTCTTGGTTTTCTGTACCTACCCTCCCATCCCCACTTCTCTTAGTCTTGGTACCGAGACCATTTTTCTCCTTTATCCATCGGATGGTATGAAAAGCATGACGTTTCTTTTTTATCACAGCTTTCCCCCCCATTTCCTTGGGTGTACCCCAAACTGCAATTGCCACTCTGGTCATCTCTGAAGGTGGTGCTTCTCTTGATCTAATCATAAAGATGCCAACTGCAGGTAAAAGTCTCAGTATTTCCAAGGGTTTGTAACTTAGCTATAAAAATTCACTGTAGGCCACAACTTGACATATAATCTCTCAGCCCTGGAGTGAGTTTCTTCGACCATTTTCTCTGCAATTCAACAGTATTTAATTTAATGTAGCTTTCATTCTCTAATAAAATATATTCATGATTTATTACTACATCAATACAGATCACGTCCATTGCTAAAGTAATTACTGAGGGTAAATATGAAAAAGATACAATTTCACTGGTTCGAGAGTTACGAAGTGAAAAAAGTATCGATCTACTAGGATGCTTTCTCTTCTATTCCTCCTTCTACCCATAAACTCCCAAATCTATGAGTCGTGAAAGAAAATTAATGCTAAAAGAAAGATACTGTGTTCTCTGGGGGTGACTTGTATCCAATTTTTGTTCCATTATCTGGCTTTAAGTTAATTAAATACCAAATGATTGCCCGGCCATTCTGTATTTTGAAGTAAGTCACTGGAATTTACAGAAGGAAAATACTTAGAAATTTTACTTGGAGGAGTCTGGGCAGCTAACTGTGCAGCTATGGACAAATTGCAGGAGGAGAAATATGCTGTGTTAGAGAAAGGGCTGAATTTAAAAGCAGGAGCCTAGGACTCTAGGCCTGGTTTAGTCACCAACAATCTGAGTGAGTCACTTCAGTTCTTTTCTCATCCATTTTTCTCACCTGTAAAAACAAGTCATTTGGGACATAATGACCCCTAAGGCCCCTTCTAACTCTGACATGACCCTCAGATCCATGAAAACAATTGTTCTCCCATTTAGTTTCAGTATGGCAAAGCAAGTCTAACCTCAGTTTGGGAATGGTGGGAAAGTGAAGGATTGAAATCATTTCTGCCATAACTGTTAATTTAGTCAATATAGGGGGAAAAAAGAGAATACTCGGGCAATTTCTGTGGGAAAAGTTGTTTACTGATTTGCCTACTATACTTGTTTAAACTCATTGAATCCATTTGATCAAAGTGATCTCCTGGGAATACCAGTGTCAAAGGGCAGTCAGAGGTAGAACCATCTTTACAATTGTGCATACTTTTCTCTCTTCCTACTCTTTTATTATCACATGTGTGGGAGGAAGGGTGTTTTTCCTGGATAGAGGGAAAGTATTGAGGAATCTTTTGTACAAAGTCATCCATTGAACCTAGTGCCTTAGACTTAATGGGCACTAGAATGGTACCTATTGAGTTGAATTGCATTGCATCTCAATAGTAGCCCAACTAGCTCTTTGATAGTTTCCTTGCATTTCCCTCACTGCCTTCTCTTTGTTTTTTCACTTCTTTGAAGCAAGTGTTGAGCGCAACTCCTGGCGCATAAGGAGGACTCCACAAATGCTTCTGTTGTCTTTGATTCTATTACATTTTCATTTGCCTCTACAGTCTCTTGGCATTCCCGCTCTAACTTCCTTAGAGCATGTACATTGTATCAGTCTGTCCTATCGTACCGTTAGGTACTCAGGTGCTGATCTTACCTGAGATACTATTAGCTCCTGGAAAGCCGTGTGCATGGCTCAGCCTCTATGATCTGCCCTCCTATGGGCAGAGAAAAAGGCAAACGTCTCTTCTTTTCTACATGTTAATGATCAGAATTAGTCATATGGCCCCACCGTGGAGAAAGAGGGTAAGGACTAGTCTTCCCGGGTACCCAGAGAGAAATAAAACTGTGTGGACAATGCACAGCATTGTCTTTGTCCCACAAAGTGTGGTGATGGGAGAGAGGGGTTCAAAAAAATAAAAGATAAAATAGGGACAATATAAATCCCATTTGTAGATGTCTGTGGTATCCCTATGAGGCAGGATAGTAAGGAGCTAGACAAATTCCTTGACAAGTGGAATGGGGAAACTGAGACAGAGAGCTGAACAAACTGGCTGAGCAATTCACAACCTGATGATAAATAGCAAGGTCTTATATTCCTTAACCAAGGACGCTTAGGAGCAGATGGTTTATACATTCCAGACCATGTGAGGTAGACCCGCCTTGGTCATGACCCATCTCCGGTAACATTCTTTGAACGTGAAACTGACCAGGGAATGACTGACACCTCTATGCACTCATTTCAATGAGTCAGCATATAGAAGGGCATACCTGGAAAGCTGATGAGTATTGTATTGAGGTCCTCCTCTCAGAACTCCCTTAAAATTCCCACCTTTAGGAAACAGATAAAAACCCTCAAGATAAAGCAAGGCAATGCATTCCTTGGAGCATGCCAGCACCCCTTCTTTTCTCGTTTCCCCTACCTTTGATCTCTTTCTCCTAAGCTCCAAGGGTCCCCAGGAGACTTGTAATCAGGGAGCAGCGGGCAGCAGCAGCTCATCCTGGGCGATTCCCTGGAACCTCCCCATTGGCCACTTCTGTCACTGTAAATTTAACTTACCAGTGAGTCCACACAGCCCTGCATGGCTCACTTTCCTGCAAGGTTTCTGGAGGGTGAAACAGCACTGCCGAGGCTTCCCCATTGGTTCTTCTGCACTAAGCCCTCCCCTTGTTTCTGTCCCCAGCTTTAACGAACACGCTCTCAAAATCACCTGAACTTGAGCTGTGAAATCTTTCCTGTGTGAAGTCAAGAACCCACACATGACAGGCCAACCCCAGACAGACCCGCTCCAGGCTCAGTCCCCTTCCAGTGACATTTGATTTGATGTTTTTCAAACTTCAGACATTGCAGCACCACTTAATATGTTTTGCATGATGTCATCTATCTTATTGTTTCCTTTATTTAGACTTACTGTTTTTACTAAATATATTTGCTTTAAAAAATAGATTTTTATCATTGTTGGAAAAGGAAAACCAGTATTTTTCTAATCTGCTTTAAAACAAATCATGAGTACTAAACTCAGTTCATTCGCGTCTCACCTAAAATAGGTCGTGCGTCACTAGTGGGCATTCTACACTTTGGGAAACATTCCCCTGGCACCTCAGGGGCATCCACACACACACCTCGAATGAGGACTGTTCACTGTTCAGCTCCTGTATTAAGGGAACATATAGCAGGGAACAAATTCAATCAGGGAAGACTTCTCTTTGATTCCCTCTTTCTCTCTTCCCATTTTTTGCCTTTTTTTCTATCTTTATTTCTTCTTTCATTTCCTTCTGCCCTTCCCACCCACCCCACTTTCCTCCTTTCTTTCTCTCACTGTGTTAGATTTTGAACATGATAGTTAGAGCAAGATCTTGGGAGAAATGGGGCTTTAATTACCTCCTCACAGTACTTTTCATGAGCTATGCTGAATTCTGATCATTAGGGCAACATCCCAGGAGAATTTAGAAGTCCTGCCCAATTAATGCCCCTTTAAGCTCCTGGGTGATCCCACCACTCCCCTTCCCACCCCACAACCACCCCTCTGTGCCCATCTTCATTGTCCAGAGAGCACCGTCCTCAGTTCTCAGTGTGCTGGGCTCCCCATCACCATCGCTGTCTGTGACCTCACTCTGCAGAACAGAAAGAATGGCAAAACGCTTTGTCTTGGACCGTGGGTGTTAGCCGTGGCAGAAAAGGTTGAGGCCCTTGAGTGGTAGGTCAGCTTATGCCTGTCAGCCTCAGCCAGAGGGCTGCAAAGCTGGTGGCTGCGTGTACCTGCCCTCAATTACGCTGAAGCGGGAGGGAACCCTTCTCACACAGTCTGGATTCAGTACAGTGATCAAAACCGCTCAATGAGAGTGCCTGTGAAAACAGTTCATTTTCCTATCGACAGACTTTTACATCTATCCAGTAAATTTTATCTGAACCCTCTAACTCTAGTAAAATACAGCAATGTGCAATAAATTTCACTTTATGGGTTTTACAGTTTGAAAACAGCTTCAGGGCAGTCTGGTTACCGAGGGAACACAGTTGGAGCAGTCTCCAAGGCTTGGTGCCTCCCTGCGGGGAGCGCTGGAGACGACCCCATGACCTTTGGTGCCCAGTCCACTCAGGTAAGGCATCGCCTCCCACTTAAACATTATTTAAGGCACGGTATAAGCCTCACGCCTGTACCTGCAAAACTGGCTTTAAATGGTAAGAAAAAAAGCAATTAAATTACTAAGCAAAGGGCTGCTAGCTTCCCTGGGCAAAGAGCAAATGAGCTTCATTAAAGAGAGGGATTAAGTCACTGACTTATTACAGTAGAGCTGGCTGCCCCACGAAGTCCCTAGGCCTTTTTGTCTTATTGCAGGGTGGGGGGAGTTGAACTGGGAGCAAATCAAATAACATTCTTTAAGGGAAATTCTTTCAACTGCCCCCCAACAAAAATATTTCTGCAATTTACCCAGAGGCAGGCTTTCTTATTTCAATTGGCATTTAATTGACTGTTTTCCTTGACTTTATAAACAGTTAAGACTTGAGAAATTCTCTTACTCTAATGAGGCCTGGTCACTATGCTTCACATAGGACCTCCTCCTACCCAGATACTATCAAATGCTGATTCTTTCCTTCTTTCTTTCCTTCTTTCTTTCCTTCCTTCTTTCTTTTTCTTTCTTTCTTTCTTTCTTTCTTTCTTTCTTTCTTTCTTTCTTTCTTTCTTTCTTTCTTTCTTCCCTTCTTCCTTCTTTCTTTCCTTCTCTCTCCCCTCCATCCCTCCCTCTCTCTCTCTCTTTCTTTTTTTCTAATCCATTAGGATTCAAGTTGAATTGCTGTGATGCAGCCACCAGTGAAAGTCTTCTTCCTTCACACAGTCATGGTTAGAAGCACTTGGTCTCTACCTTGTTCCCTTCTCACAAGGAACTCATGAGGTAGAACTTTTAGTCAAGTCCCTTTTACAGATAAGGATACTAAGGCAGAGGCTGGTTAGGTAATTTGCCCAGGGTCACAAAGCCAGCAGGTAGGAAAGTCCACATCAGACCCGGGTATTCTTGCTCTCATCCCAGGGTCTGCCCCTGAGGCTGTACTTTCTGCTGGGGGCACCTGGGTGGGGGACACATCCCTCCAGGTGAAGGCACTCATTTGCATGAATGGGTAAGTCAGAGAGCTTTTGCTGTGTCCTGAGGAAGAAAGAGTTGTTTTTGAAGAGTAAAAGAAGTCTGAGGGGGAAAGGGATAAAGAAGACACATATCCAAATGAACACTTCAAATGTTTTGGACTAGAAGAAGTAAGGTGAGAACCTAAAGATTTTGGTTTCATGAAAGACTGGGACATTTAGTGCTTTGGGAACCATGTGATTTAGTTAAACAGGGTTGGTGGGGGGTGGGAGTGAACAGGGAACAGAATTAGGGATAATAGAGGCACATTCCGTCCACAGCACTGCCAATCTGCTCCAGCCACAGATCATAGGCTTCTCCACAAGAAAGCATCAACAGAAGCAGTTTTGAAGCAAATGGCTTAAGTGGCCTACAGGCATTCTCCACCATCCCTTCAGAGAGGCCTTCAGCACCACCCCCTTCCCCATTCTACGTCTCCTAACCCAGCCCTGTTTCACACTCCTTGGTGCCATTGGTCCCCGCTTGGTAGAAATATACTTATTTTGTTTTCTCACCTTCTCTCTCACTAGAACTCTGTGAAAGCAGGAAGCTTGTTTGTTTTGCTCATTGATCCTCGGTGCCTGGCACATATTAAGACTTATAAATATTCATTGGGAAAATGAATAAAATACCCAGAAAGCTAAAGCAGAAGCCCATGGACCAGTTTGTTCCCATGTGGAAAGGAGATGCACCTGAAACTCCCAGAAAGAATGTTCAGAGTTGTCTGATTGGAGTGGGGGGTGGAGGTTGGGTGTGCTGAGACAGAGTTAGAGACCAAGAGGCATCCTCATTTTGGCAAGTAAAGTCTTGGACAGTTTATTACAAACATCATCTCAATATAATTACAGCCTGTGTGGTAACCATTTCATTTTGGCAATGAGAAAACAAAGGTTCATAACAATTAAGTAAATTGCCCCTGGTCCTACAGCCAATATGTGGAAGAACGGGCATTTGAAGTCCTATCTAGCTGTTTCTATAGGTCATGCTATTTTCACTCTACCATGCTGGTTAACATCCACCATGTGGGCCTGTTTCCCATTCATGGGGGTATGGAGGGGAACAGACAACATGAACATAAATCTCTCAGAAGAACAGCTGCGGCCCGTCTTTTGTTCTGACAGTACTATGTGGGGCCCAAATAAAAAACAAAAGCAAACATGGCCAGAGACTGTGGCCTTTGTCTGCCAAGGCACAACCAACAGAAAAGGGAGATCTCTTTGATGTAGGTGATCTAAAATGATCTCCTCATGGTCAGCTTGGGACACAGAGATGTTTTAAACTGCTGCGACACAAAGGGGACACTGAGCTCTCAGATTTCACGGTCCACATAGCTCCAGGTACTAGAGCGTGTGAGTGATAAGGTCACTCAGAAAGAGGCGGTGGTGCTGGACACGTGCAGTCTTCTTGTTCAAGACTCTCTTCGTTTTGTTGTGGTTGACATTTCAAGGACTTGCCCAGTTGTCACTGGCTTTGAAATATCTTTTCAAACATCACTGGTGTAGCCTTTGTCCCATCCTTTGTTCCCTCCCAGCTCCCATGGGAACTGCCAAACCTTCTTTTACTGGGTGCAAAGATGGTCAGTGCTTGGAACTAACACATGCTTTATCCCCAATTCCATTTCAGCAATGGAGAATGGAGTGACTTTTAAAAGACAAGCAAATGGAAATTCATTTAAGAACATCCCTGAAAGTGTACCCAATTAAAAGATTAATTGGCCTTTTGCTTAAAATAATTCGTTTCTGTAAATCATTCTTAGGAATATAATACTAAGTACAGAAAAAGTCTTATGCAAACATCTCTTTACTGAAACAGTATGTATGATATTAAAAAATTGGAAATACTGTAAACATCTATAATAGGTTAAAAAGGTAAGTAAGTTGTAGTTATATCCACATAGGGGATTATAAGCAATTAAAATGTAGCAATTAAAAGATTATGAAATGACATAATACAATAAGGGATTGTCCATGCTTTAATGTTAAATGGGAAAAAAACAAAAGTGAATATTTGGTATCAGAGTATCTACAGTAATCCCTGCCTTATCCATGAGGAATATGTTCAAAGCCCCCAGTGGATGCCTGAAACCGTGGGTAATACTGAATCCTATATACCATGTTTTTTCCCTCTACATGCACACCTTTTCATTTAAACAAAGAATTTGACGGCTTCTCTTTGCATATCTGAATTGCCAGCAATACTACTCTTGTACTTCAAGGTCATTATTAAGTAAAGGAAAGAGTGCTTGAACACAAGCACTGTGAGACCCTGACCGCTGACCTGATAGCCGGTAAGCTACTGAGTGACTAATAGCATGGACACACTGGACAAAGGGATGATTCACGTATTGGGTAGGACGAGAAATGTAGGCAGCTCTGGGCGCTGAGCGTGAGCCTCAGCTAACAGCCAGCTAGGGAACAAGGACTTCAGCCCAATGACCTCAAGGACAAAATTCTGTCAACAATGTGAATGGGCTTAGAATTGGATTTTTCCTCAGAGTTTCCAAACAGCGGCCCGTT
Organism: Tonatia bakeri; assembly: GCA_004024845.1. Taxonomy (NCBI): domain Eukaryota; kingdom Metazoa; phylum Chordata; class Mammalia; order Chiroptera; family Phyllostomidae; genus Tonatia; species Tonatia bakeri. The sequence goes on from PVIA01004950.1 coordinate 107,186, forward strand.
GATTTCAGCTGGTGAGACTAAATAAGCAAGGACCCAGCCATGCTGTGCTGAACTCCTGACATACATGACAAACGCATGTTGCTTTAAGTCATTAAATTATGGTGACAAATTCTTTACATATGTTTAATACTAAGTTAGAGAAGCAATAATGGTCATAATACTAATATAGATAACATTTAGAGTGTCTGTCTTATGTTAGCATTGTGCTAAACTTTATCTGTATTCTCTCATGTAATTCCTACAATAATCATTTTAAGATCAACCAACTTCCGACCAAGATGGAGGTATAGGTAGACACACTGTGCCTCCTCACACAATGAAAAAGACAGCAACAAATTTAAAAACAAAAAACAACCAGAACTGACAGAAAACCAAACTGTATGGAAGTCTGACAACCAAGGAGTTAAAGGAGAAACACTCACTTAGACCGGTAGGAGAAGAGGACTTCCAGCAAGGCGGCGGCTGGAGGACAAAGCGAGGCAGCAGATTGCAGACTGGGTGGTTCCACACTTGTGTGCAAATAAACTGGGAGGAACAACTGGGGAGCAAGATAGACCACACAATCCAGGGTTCCGGTATGGGAAATAAAGCCTCAAAGCCTCTGACTGAAAATGCCTGTGGGGGTTGAGGCAGTGAGAGAAACTCCCAGCCTCACAGAAGAGTTCACTGGAGAGACCCACAAGGTCCTAGAATATACACAAACCCACCCACCCAGGAATCAGCACTGGAAAGGACCAATTTCATTTTGGGTAGCCGGGGAAGTGACTGAAAACCATCAGAGAGAGGAGACAGCAGCACTGTTCCCTCTCAGACCCCTCCCCTACAAACAGCTTCACAACGCAGCCACGTGGGTTGCCCCACCCTAATGAACATCTAAGGCTCTACCCCTTATTATATAACAGATACTTGGAGACAAAAAAAAAAAAAAAAAAGGCTCAAATGAACAGATCAAAGCTCCAGAAAAAATACAACTAAGCGATGAAGAGATAGTCAACCTATCAGATGCACAGTTCAAAACACTGGTAATTAGGATGCTCACAGAATTGGTAGAGTATTGTCGCAAATTAGATTAAAGAAATGAAGGCTGTGCTAAATGAAATAAAGGAAGATGTACAGGGAATCAACAGTGACAGGAAGGAAACTGGGACTCAAATCAACAGTTTGGAGCAGAAGGAAGAAAGAAACATTCAAACAGAACAGAATGAAAAAACAAGAATTCAAAAAATGAGGAGAGGCTTAGGAACCTCAGGGACAACTTTAAACTTTCCAATATCTGAATCATAGGGGTGCCAGAAGGAGAAGAGGACGAGCAAGAAATTGAAAACTTATTTGAAAAAATAATGAAGGAAAACTTCCCCAAGCTGGCAAAGGAAATGAACTTCCAGGACGTCTGGAAAGCTCAGAGAATCCCAAAGAAGTTGGATCCAAGGAGGAACACACCAAGGCATATCATAATTACATTAGTCAAGTTTAAAGTTAAGGAGAGGACCTTAAAAGCAGCAAGAGAGAAGGAGAGAGTTACCTACAAAGGAGTTCCCATAAGACTGTCAGCTGATCTCTCAAAAGAAACTTTGCAGGCAAGAAGGGGCTGGAAAGAAATATTTGAAATCATGAAAGGCAAGAACCTACATTCAAGATTACTCTATCCACAAAGCTATATCATTTAGAATGGAAGGGCAGATAAAGTCCTTCCCAGATAATGTTAAGTTAAAGGAGTTCATCATCACCAAGCCCTTATTATATGAAATGTTAAAGAGACTTATCTAAGAAAAGGAAGATAAAAAATATGAACAGTAAAATGACAACAAACTTACAGTTATTAACAACTGAACCTAAGGGGAAAAAAAAACAAAAACAAAGTAAGCAAAAAACTAGAACAGGAATAGAATCACAGAAATGGAGATTACATGGAGTTTTATCAGCAGGAGAATGAGTGCAGAGAGAGGGGGAAAAAGTACAGAGAATAAGTAGCATAAATAGTAGGTAGAAGATAGACAAGGGGAGGGTAAGAATAGTATAGGAAATGGAGAAGCCAAAGAACTTATATGGACAACCCATGGACATAAACTAAAGGCGGGGAATGCAGGTGGAAGGGGGTGTACAGGGTAGAGGGGAATAAAGGGGAGGCAAAAATGGGACAACTGTAATAGTGTAATCAATAAAATATATTAAACAAATATCATTTTAAGACAGGAATTTGCAGATAAGGAAACCGAGGCTTGGGGAATTATAGAAACCTGTAAATCTTCATATATGAACCAAAAATCAGGTCTGATTCTAAGCTCATTTGCCTGGTGATAAGTTACAGATGATGTGAAAATTAATAAACAGAAACCTCATTTAATGTGGAGTGGGGAGGATAGAAGAGAAAGCTCTCATGCTTGTCACTCAACCCACACTATTAACCCCGACAGGAAGAAGTGGACCTTGCATCTCAAACAGGAAACGATACCATCACTACCTCAGCAGGAGGAAGAAAAGACTCTTTTATAGTCAGGGAACAGCTCAGCCAATGGGCACTGCCATAACTCAGCCAATGGAAAGTCACTATGCTCTGAACTTTCAGTTCCCTCCAACGGACTCTTCCTTTCCAACAACCCCTCCCAAGTCTGTAAAAGATCTTCTTTTCCTTTATTCCCTCGACTTGCATGAGGTTTGCCATTAAACTGCATATCCTGAATTGCAATGTGTGTTGTCCCCAAATAAAGCCATTTTGCTGAAGAAATATCTGGTTATTTGTAAAAGGTCAGTAATAGTGTTTAAAGAGTTCACTGTTTTTTTTCTGTTCGGTATACTCAGATATGCTGATCAACATGGGAAACTGAATGAAATATATAAAGCAGATGGAAACAATTTAAAAATTCAAAGTGAGGTTGATGTGAAGTGAAATTTGGCAACCATTTCGTAGGAAATTTTTAAAATTTAGTTTCCTTAGAAGAATGGCTAATTCAATTGCTTAAATTAAAGCACTACCTAGGCTTGGTTCACTATTTTCAACTATTTTTTATTTGTGAGATTTAAAAATAATCAGGGAAGTTTATTTGATGAGTGTTAAGAGTGAACCACTTAATTATAGACTATTGAGAGGGTCATAATAATCTGATTCTCTTTATTACATTGTATTAGTGTAAAACCAGGTTTTGAAAGCCAAGAAGTAAATTCTGTAGGAAAAAATAGCTTATACTCATATAAGACCCATTAGAAATTATCGACCACTATTGACTGACCAATGAGTAAAAGGATTACATATCCCCAAAGAACCAAATAGAAGGAGCTTCCATGCAAAGCACTGTCCAGTAGAAATAGAATGCAAGATACATACATAATTATAAATTTTCTAGCAGCCACATTTAGAGAAGCAGCAAGAGGTGAAATTAAGTTTAGTACAGTATTTTATTTAACCCTATACATCCAAAGTGCTACGATTTCAACATGTAGTGAATATATACATTTTTAATGAGATGTTTTGTGTCCTTTTTCACACTAAGTCTTCAAAATCCAGTGTGTATCCTACACTTACACAATATTTCAATTCAAACTAGTCATACTTAAGGGCTCAGCAGACACATGTGGCTACTGGCTGTCATGGTATGGGACAGCACAACTCTAGCGCATGTATCCTCCTTGGGGCTGATATTTCACACACGGAAGCAGAAGCCGAAATTGATTCCAGGGATGAAGATCTTACTTGCTTTATGTAGAAAGCATAGATATGCATGTAGTACCCAGAAAGACACACAGTTTATCTGTGGTGTTAAAGCCTCCTGGAGAAAGTGTTGTTAGTCAGCATTCTCCAGAGAAACAGTGGGATACATGTGTGTCCTGAGATCTGACCCTCCCAGTCTGAAAGGGTAAAACATAGAAGAGCGACTGAAGCTTTGCAGCAGAGCACGAAGGTCAAGTACACAACCCCTGGAGCTGTGCTACCCAATATGGTAGCCACTATTCATAGGTGGCGGTTTAAATGTAAGTTAATTCAAATAAAATGAAATTAATAGTAAGTGTGTCTCTAGCCATACATCAAGTACTCCACTGCTACATGGGGCTAGTAGCTGCTGTAGTAGAAAATGCAGTATAGAGAATTTTCATCATTGGTGGAAAGTTCTATTGAAGCGTGCTATTTGTATAACATTGGGCAAGTTGCTCTACCCGTCTTTGTCTCTGTTTCCTCAATTGCAGCACGAGAGCACGATAGAGTACCTGTTTCAGAAGGTGTCGTGAGAAGTGCATGATTGATGCAGGCACAGGAGCTAGCACAGTGCCTAGGGGATAATTAAATATTTCATAAATGGTAACTGTTATTTCGGTTAATATCTTTCTGTTGAGGTGGGGATTCTTGTAAGTTAATATGTGCGTATTACTTGACCTGAAAAAAGAAAGAAAGGAAATGGTCACTCAAATAACTTATTTTTGCCACTCAAGTCATCTTGAAATACTCTCAATCATTACTTCAGAGTTGCTCTTGGTAACTCCATTTTCATAGTGCTTAAAATATGATTTTTATTTTGGACTGTTCCTGTGACAGAAAACTCACCCTCATCAAGATTTTAATTAATGTCTCTGACACTGATCTACTAGAATTTCATCAGTTTCATAATTTAGGGCTAATAATGCCAAGAAAACAAGTTGCGGTAATTGGCAGTGTTCAGTCACTCACACAGGGGTGGCTCCGGGGCTGACAAGGCCCCTGGCAAATGTTGTGTGGGAGGTGGATTGCATTCTTTTCTTTCAGAATTTCCCTTTTGGGTTGTTTTATATCACAGGTGGAAAACACAAGGCCTGCGGGCCGAATCGGCCCTCCACCTTGTTTCATTCGGCCCTGCACCTTGTTCCTCCTACCCAGTGGCAGCGCCAAGCTCCTTGCCCCTAGTTAAGGAGTAGTTACATTTATACGGTCCAAAAATTACATTCAGCCCTTTGAAGGCAACCGTGAGGCTGATGTGGCCCGCGGTGAAAATGGGTTTGGCACCCCTGTTTGATGCCACCTATTTCCGATCTGCGGTCTTTGTCTCATTCTTCCCTTCAGTCACTTTGGGTACAAGCCTTCCCACACTCTCTCTCAGTTGAGGCATATTTCTCATAAACTAAGACATCAATTAATTAACATACCAGTTTGGTGCCTGTATTTAGATACTTAGTGAAAACAAAAATGTCTTCTGATTGGGAAACTACTGGCTTTTGATCAGCTGAGTTCATGTACAGTCTGATTTTTTTAAAGGCTCCCAGGGACGCTATCTCAGGAGAATGCATGAAGCTTGAGCACGAGTGATGATCTAGCAGTGAGGAAAGCTGCTCCACGTTCACACTCTGTGTGGTACAAATATAGTTTTTATTTGTTTAAAATAAAGGTCTGACACTATTTAGAATTTTACAAGAGAAATGTGGCAAAATGCAATGTCTCATTAAGCAGTGGTTGCAAGTCAGAATATGTACAAGTCATTAAAAACAGGGGTGGAGGAAGCTGATGGGCCATGAGTCTCGCCTCTGCTTGTCTCCGGCCTGGAGAGTACTTACTGAGTACGGCACGGGCTGCCAGCCTAGTTAGACCTTGGATTTGAGTAAACCCGCTCACTTATGCTCTCCTACATGCCTGTAGAGTTTGATGGATTTTGGTGATTTCCAAGCTCTGCCCCCTGCAAATGTAATCTTATGTGGGACATCAACATATATTTAAAGGAAAATAAAAGTGAAACTGTTCTGGTTAAAATAAAGATGGGTCCCCTTTCTTCTTACCACCAACAACCACCTTCTTACCAAATATGTCCTAAATCCGTCTCATATTAAAATTTTGGAGCTTAAGATGGTTCTGAGCCCTACCATTAAATATTCTTGTGTGATATCACTGAGAAAGTATGTAGAACCCAGAGTTTCATAGAATATTGCACAGAATTAGAATTGGGGGCAACTGAGAGTAGAAGGAACCATTCAATTTACATTACTTTGTGGAAGCAACACTCTCTTACCACGCATGGGTCATCTTTTTAAAAAAGAAGCTAGAACAGTGAAACCAAGAGATGTGAGTTTGAGTCCGGACCACCCCCCACCCCAGCCATCAGTGGAGTGTTTTCGGCACATCAGTTAACCTCTAAGCTCTGTGTGCTTTGATTTCTTCATCTGTCAAGTGGAAGGACTGGGATAGATAAACTCTTGTAATCGGGGATGAAGTTCTTCAAAGCTGCAATTCTAAATCTAGGCATACGAGGGAATCCAACTTGGGTGGGTGCACGGTACAAATACAAGTTGAATATTGACTATTTTATGTGGTTCGACTCAATAGTACCTAGGGGAATCCAGACAGTCACATACTACCCACACGCACATACATTACATTACCCCAAAATGAGTTCATTATATAGGACACAGTAGAAAAACAATTTAAGGAGAGAAGAAAGGGAAATTTATAGAAAATGGATTTTGAATCATGGATATATCAGTAAGTTTTTCGGGGAATAAAAAGGAAGGTCTGGAAACAGCAGCGTAACCTGTCTGCAATATGGCATTCTCAAGTCACTTTCTCCGTAGTGTATGACAAGCCAAGGAATGGTAACAGGAGCCTGTGTTAATTCTGTCTGAAAACACCATCTGGTTTTAAGCACTTCTCTAGGCCATGGATGTCACAGCCTAGATGTGGTCACCATGCTATGCAAAGGTCAGAGAGGGGTCTAATTACATGCCCCAGTACTTAAAGGGCAGATTCACCAGAGCATGAACATAATCACTCAGGCCAAACAAGACCCATTTATAATTTTAATTATCAGTGAATCAGACAACTCTATCAAATACCAATTATTTGGCTGTTGCTGAAAATAACTGTCTTGTCTTGTTAGTCTCTAGCATAACCCCTTGAGGGATGCAGAAATGTCCCCTTTAATGTAAATATTTGTTAATATCCATCAGGCATAATTAGACTCTTTTCATGATTTGAGTAGGAGTAGTTTATTTTACTCGCTGTTCAAAAACTTCCAGTAGAGGGAGAATGTCGTAGAAAGGCTGGTTACATTGTACTACCTGGTGACCCTCCAGAGAGACCTGTCAGGGCACCACACAGGTTCCACTCCACAAGCTCACATTCTGTTTTTATTTTAAGAAAGAGTTGACCTCACAATTCTGCAAAAATTTATTTGGGGTCTTATTTATCATTATGACTCAGTGACAAACATTTTCATTTCTGTGCACCTGGGACACACAGTAGAAAAAAGGGACCTGTCCGCAGGAGTTCACAGACTACATTATCTCCACGTTTAGAGAAAGGAGTACTACATGCTAAATAAAAATTTAGCTTTGGGCTATAAAGGGTTTATGTTTCTTCAATGTCAGAATTACATTTTGCATAACGGATCCAAGAAATAGTCCACAAATGATTTATTTTAACTTTGAGCAGTGGTTACCCTGAACATTTCATTCAATGAGCCATATGAAATGGCAGATTTAGTAACTGTAGAATATCAGTGATTTCATGGGGTTCAGCCTGATGGCATCTGAGAGAAAAAAAAAGAAAATGTCAATATCCAGACTGTCCCAGTTTTTACGCACTGACTATGTCTTGAGAATGAATACCTTTGAGGAAATAGTTCTGCATCAGGTCCAGCCAGGACTGTCCGATGAGACCCACCCTCCGTCGAGTGGCTCTCAAAGATGGGAATGAACTCCACGTTCTTTCTGCACGCTGCTGTCATCATTTCTTCCCTTTGCTTTTACCTACGGCAATTAAGATGCAAGTAATACGTTATCTGCACGGCTTTGATATTTCCATTTCATTTGCAACTTCAGTGCTCCTCAGTCATTTTTGACACTCTTATAATTTTTATCTGCAATTATGCCTTCATTATCTTCCTTCCCGATATTTTAGATGTCCAATAAGCCTCTCAATTTCCTTAATTAACAAGTAACCTTCCTTCTTCATGCTGAAGGCTATTTTTATTCCTATAATATTTATTACTAATTGGCACACACACACTTTTGTACTTATAATAATTTCTCTGGTCTGCCCTTTATTTACCCTCTGATTCTCTCTTCTAGAAATGTTTCATCCTCCTTGGTAATACTTGAAATTAGTTCTTGGGAGTGGCAAAAACACTACCAATTTTCCCCAAACATAGTTTGAGGTCTTCTTCACTTACAAATAATACTTTATGCTTTTGGAATGGTTGCCCACCCCCAAACCCCCACTGGCTTTTTGTGTTTTCAAAGAAATAACACCATCAAGCCCTGTAACCAGACCCTTAAGTTCTTTCTATATGCTGTTAATTGGTTTTGCTGTACTTTCATTTATCATTTAAGTATTCTGCACTTTTCATTCTGGCCTTGAAACAAAGAATGCATGGCAGCATCAGTGACACTACTTCCCTGTACGTTTGGAGTGTGTCTCAGGAATGTCCTCAATCACAAGTTCACCTTGTCAATTGTTTCTTCCTATGGGTACAAACTGGACCTCTGCTTGGTAATTATATATAATCAGAAATTCAGAAGAAATTAACACATTGGATATGAGTGATCAGAACAAGCCCTTTTAGAAATAGTAAAACTATCTTTAAAATATGTGTTTTATTAAACCAGAAATACACATTAACTGCAGATAATACACATAAGAAAATAAGGAGGAAACGTGAATTACTCCCACACAGAGCTAACTACTACTCTTGAACATTTCTAATAACCTTATCTTTGCATCCCTCTCTTTACTGTTGTACTTTATAATTTATATTTTTCTCTCCTGAAGGTTTAGTATTTTCTCAAGAGGTTTATGATTTTTTTTCTTTTCTTTCATCTAACAAGTCTAATTTTTAATTTATCTATCCTTCAAGGGTAACTTTCTCAAGTTCTCTGACTATATCCACCTTGCATTCAGCTAGATGAGATTCTCTCACTGTCCTGTTCACCTCCATTCCTCACTATGCAACCCTGCATACTTGGGAACTCAATTCCTTCTTGTCGAGATGAAAGTTTTCACTTCACACATTGCAATGAGACGCCGTTAAGTCAGAGATTTAAAACTATCTCCTGAGCCTGGGACAGAATTGAAGGAAATCTGATGATTATGATGAAGTATTTGCTCTGTGAGTCAAGTGTTTGCCCCCAAAGCTGTGTGATTGGAAAATCTAGCAGGCATGAGTCCAATGAAAGAACACTTGAACTAAAAGTGTATTATCCTAAAGTGCACATTTTTATTTAATTCGGGGTAAAGCAGAATGAATCATAATAGGTCAATAATAATGACTTACGGCTTCCTTCATATGGCACATTTACAATAAGTGGTAATTTACCATTAAAGAGAGGCATATTTCTTTTTGTATGTGTGCAAGAGAAATTAGCATTAAGTCATATTGAGAAAGAACAGGTTTTCCATGCCTACATTTAGGATTTGTATTCAGTTATTCAGGCTTAGAATACCATATGCAAGCCACTTTCTCTCAGCCTCCCCATTCCCATTTAGAAAATACAGGAAGGATTAAAATGTAACCATTTATGACATCATTCCAACCGTATGCTGATGGACTGCAGATCCATTCAGTGGAGCCATTTGGAAAATATTTCATGTTCCAGTCATTAGACTTGCTAAATGAATTCAGACTTGGAGCTATATGGATTGAGAAAGAGAAAGGTAATATCTGTAGGTGACTGTATATAAATAAATGTGTGCATATCATCCAGGCTCCTATCACCTGGAGGTTTTATTACATTTTATGCCTGCTTTCCTTCCTTCTTCCCTCCCTTCCCTTTCTTCCTCCCTTCCTTCCTGTTCCTGCTTTCCTTTTTTTGTTCTCTCTTTCTTACTATAAAGTCATTCTCATGCTTTACTTGAAGCATAGATAGATTGTGTTTGTTGACAAACATATAGGCTATTATTGTTTTCACCAATAAATAAGGATTTCAGACCTGGACTTATATTTGGAAAAGTGGAAAGTGTTTGATGTTAATTTGCTTGCTAGCTAACCCCATCTTTCTTCTCCAGGAAAATAAGTATCAGTGTAGAATAGACAACAAAAATTCAATTCCGAAAGTTCAGTCTCTCCATCTACCTTTTAAATATCTGGCTAAAACTCTCCTCCATCTCAGATGCCAGATTAAATTATAGGGAACATCCTAACACTTTAAAACCTGCATATTCTATTTTTGTGGTCTATGAACTGGCTCACAATAACTTGATTAGAGAAAAGTCTTGAGTAATTGGGTGAAGTCAGGCTCGGAAGATTTGCCCAATAATCAATGAAATCTAGTGTTCCTAGCTCTGCTGGCTCCAGGCTGCTTTTCTATCTACCCAAACAGCCTTTGCAGAGTTGAAGCTTCGGAGAACGAATATCAAATCCTCAAAACTGAGCTAATTCCATAAGCTTTTTGAAAGTAGATTGAATTTAACAGGGCTGTGCTTTTGGAAATGAATGGTTGATATAAATCAGAGGTAGTGGAAAGGTAACGTTTATCTGATTTGATTTAGCAGCAATCTCGTCCAGATGGCAACGCGGAATTTAAAGATATTGAAATATACGGTTGCAGCTGGAGACTGTATAAACCTAAATATAAATAATTCAGATGTGTTTATGCATTTAACAATGTCAGTTTTAAATATAGATAAGAGCCAAGACTTTAGGCTAGCATATGAAAACGGGAAGATGACTAAATGCAGGTGCTCTTATGTATGTGACCATATTTCAATGCCTAATTTAACTCCCATCTGAAAATGCACGTAGAATGCATCAGATGTACCTGTCTGGCCTAAGAGACTGAAGCACAAATTAGCATAAGGTTAAATTGGTATAACAGAAACAAGGGGTCTGATGAAAAACAAAAGCAATTAGGATGAACACCTGACTGAATATGACTCAGAAAGACACAACCTTTCTACCCATTCTAGGATAAAAGACCTTTTTTAAAAAAAATGAAAATGAGGAAAGATGGCATTACGTCAGCTTGAGCCATCAAAGGACTGATACTCTCCTGACAGCAGATGGGAAAAAATCCTATGGTGCCAGAGTGTTGAGAAGAGACTAGCGCATACCACACTGTTCATTTATTTACCTTTCGTAAAGGACCCCGAGTTTAAAAATCCGAATTCAAATTCTGCATGTGCCTCAAGAGCTCTACGGTCATGGGTCAAGTGCATAAAATAGGTAAGAACCCACATCTCCTAGGGAGCTGTGAGGTCTTATTAATCAAGGACGACGACACCCTGAGCCTGCAATGCTTGTTGGTTTCTCTCCCTGTGTCGGTCATTTCTTTCTTCTCTTTTTCATTTTCTTTCTTTCAATGTGTTACCTCAGTGGGTTGATCCGGGGGCCACAGTTGGACTGAGACTTTGCATGAGTATAGGCGTTCCTGAGATTCAGGGAGATCGTGATTTTGGCCATTCTTGCCAACACCAGATGCTATCTGCTCTTAAATCAATCCTACATAACGACACGTCTTCGAGAACTCTGCACACGTAACTTTGCACTCTGCCTCTTCACGCCTCTCCCTTAACTAGGGCTTACTGAGACGGCACTCAAAATGATGGGTACTTGGTAAGATCTTAAACTTGCAGATGGAAAAAAAAGTGATGACCACAGAGGATATTGTAAATGAAGAATTGAAATTTTGTGGAAGTTATCTGTGGAAAGGTAAAGGTAGTGATTAGGAAATAAGACCTTATGGGTGATTCCAGGTCTCACAGTAGATCTCATTAAAATCAAATCTAGAATCAAAGACCTTATTTGGATACAGACATTCTTCTTAGGAGATTAAGTGACTGGTCAAAGTTCATGGAGTTAATTACAGTTTGTCTTGGAGAAAAGGTTCTCTGCTCATTCCATCTCCACGGGAAAAATGGGCAAAGGAGCTCACGAAAGTCAGAGAGTAAACTAGATTGATCTAGAAGGTTTACATAAATGGAAACAAGTCAAAGGGAGGATGCTGAAACCTTGACATTCTTTCTAAAATAGATCAACCTCATCATTTTTCCTGGAGTCTGTTTTAGGAGAAAAAGCAAGTGAAAAAAACAAACCTTCTCTGGAGGGAAGAGGTAGTAGGGAGAATCGGACAAGAGGTGCTTTCGAACTGTCTCAGGTGCTTGAAATAATGACAAAATATTTTCCCCCACTGACAGGTGGTTAGATTTTGTTAGAAATATTCTTGTAATGTCAGCCCTCTTCTTACCTGGCCACCGTGAGTGGTTCACAGCCTTGGCTTACTCCTGAAGCTGACGCCAATCTCACCAGCTACCAGAAGGATTTCATGCTCATTTTGGTGCCCCACACTGTAAGGCAGCGCTAACGAGTCATAGCGTTACATCAGACATGCCTCATGATGCATTACAGACGCTCATAGCATCTGCTCTGCACTTACGGTCCACTGCACTGCGCTCTGTAGTAACTATCCGTTTATGCTAGTCTTCCTACTCTACTGTGAATGGGAAGGAGGAAAAAAGATTCTTGTTTGTCCATCTTTGTATTTCAAGCCCCTAATACAGAATCTGAAACAAGAGAGCCAGGCTCTAAATGTCAGCTAAACCATTACGATAAACTGTTTACATCTGCATAACAATTCAGTCATTCATTCATTTACTCAAATGTGTATCTCCAGACTGTTCTAGTGCCTGGATTACTAGAGGGATGAGGATATAACCCCACCTCGAAGAGCTAATATAATCTCGTCATTGTGGCAGTTAAAAAGGCAATTCCAAAAGAGTGTAAAAAGTATTACCATCGTGAAAGTGTTACAGGGTGCGGCCAAGGGGGGGGGGACCCCAAATAGACATTTAAAATGGGGTCCAGAACTCAAGGTGTTCAGAAAATACTAGGATGTCCTTCCCCCACCCCCAGGTGTGGGTGGAGGAAGGAGACAAATGGAGCAGGCCCATTGAGAGCTGTTTTGCATAGCAACAGCTCAGCAGCTACCCTCTGGGGTGTGGTCATTTAACATATCTATAACCTTTGACTGGCTACATAGATATGTTAAGTAGCTATGGCCATGCTCTGAGCCAGGAGGATGGAAGTAACTTCCCTACCAAGATGTAACTGGGGGCGGGGGGCAGGTCCCCCGAGTTACAGCGCCTGCGTGAGAGCTTGGAGATGATTGGCTCCATGACATGGGGCCACATCTGCCCAGACCCACGATGGCGACTAGAAAAGCTGGAAAGGATAGCAGATTGAGGGCAGGTGTGGCCAAGTATGGGAGGAGTTGGAAGTGGGGCTGCAGAGGAAGATTGGCACAGGGATTTAAAAGCCCAGGCGCGGCAGCCATAAAAAAGTGATCCATGCGGCTTTTGGCAGAGTAGGAGCTCCCGCAGCCCTGTAGGGAGAGAACCACGCGGCTTTCGGCAGAGCAGAGGGCTCTCACAGCCCTGTGAGGAGAGAACCACGTGGCTTTTGGCAGAGTGGAGGTCTCCCGCAGCCCTGTGAGAGAGGACCACGCGGTTCTGCCAGAGTGCAGACCCCCACAGCTCTGGCAGGAGAGGACTGCGTGGCTTTGAGGTGCTTCTTTGGTCACGCGGCCTGGGAAGCAAGAGAGACTTTGCCTGGAAGAAGGGTGAAAGAACTCTTACCAATAGCCATGAGACGGTGCTGCATGGCTTTGGATTAATTGGAGATCCTGCCTGGACGGCGACACAGCTGATGGTGCCGAGAACCGAGAGGGGCCTACTAGCCGAGCACGGATTACTGGGAAGAACCAGACACTGCCTGAGACTGGACTTCTATTTCCTTTCCTGAGATACGGTACCCCAGACTGGGCAAGGGGGAAGGAAGGACTGAGTGTGTTTGTGGGTGTTTTAAGGGACTTTAGGATTTTGGTAAAGACATTAGGTCACTACTTTTAGTCTGTATAGCACTAAATAAACGTTTCCTTTCCTTTTCACAAATCTCTGGCATTGAGATATATCTTTCCTTTATGGCGGCGGACAAGACGGACCCGAATCTCTTTCAGTAAGAGCATCATCATCCCAGGGCCCCCCTGGTTCTTGCTCTGTAACAAAAGTACAAGAGGTTTCACATGGAAGGACCTCGAAAGGGCACCCAGCTCAGTCTTCAGGACAGGGAAGTCTTTCTTCTCTGAGTAAGCAATCACTAAGCTGAGATTCAAAATACTGAAGGAAAAGAGGGAAGGAAGGAAGGGAGGGGAGGGGAGGGAGGGAGGGAGGGAGAAAGGACAAAAGAACAGAAAAGTGTATGAAGGTTAACAAGGTGATCACACGGTAGAGAAGTACTGTTGATAAAGGCTGGAAGGCAAGAGCACATGCAGGAACTGCAAGACCTCCCATTTTCACAGGGATTTCATTGCCATTATCTCATTTAATCCCCCATAGCCACACTCTGGGGTAGACAGGTGAGTAAAGAAAGAGGCAGACTCAGAGAGTATAAATGACTAGAGCAGATCATACTTTCCAGTGTCTTCTGGCTGCAGGTTCAGTGTTCAGTCTACCACATCAAAGTGAAAATCATTTGGGCCTTACTTGAATCCTGAGGTCCATGCCTAGGGCACAAAAGCCAGGGCTTCAGGCTGGCCCCTGAGCCAGAAGGGCATGCTGTCCCCATGCTTGGGATAGCATTGACCTTGCTCAGCCCAGTGGCCTCTGGCCTCCGCCTAAGTGCACAGATGCTCAGAGGCTTTAACTTCAAAGACATGCCAACCCTAGAAGCCCTAGCTCTCTGCGGCTTCTCCTGGAATCCACACTCCCTGTGCCAGGAACTCCAACTGCCATTGGAGGAACAACGTGCTCCTGAGCCTCGGCATTTTCCTGTGTTCTTTGGGAAAAAGTCCTTGGGAAACCAGGAGTGACAGGACAAGTTATTTATGGAGAGCTGGCCCCTCAGCCTACCGCCAAGAGGACACCAGATTGAACCAAAGTCATAGCCCTTCTGGGTTGGAGATAGTCACCGGGGCGAATCTCAGTTCTTCTCTCGCTCCCACCTTCTACACCTGAGCAGGCCTCACCTCCAGATGCACCTTTCTCTTCCACTCCTGTGGAACCTGTAACCCGCTGTTCATACCCACTGCATGTGCAAAGCACGCCAGACTCCAGGATAACACTTGGAGCACTCACAGTGTGGCAGGCACTGCATGGATTGCTCTAGGTGGCTTCTAACTTGTTTATTTTTTTTCACAAGATGGTCAAGTAGGGACCATTGCTATTCTCATTTTATAGATGAGGAACTGAGTCAGAGAAAGTTTAGGCAGCCTTTTAAAAATTGAACAGCTTAAAAAGTGGAATAATCATGTAATGAACCCCAGTAGCCTGACTGCGGAGGGCACACTGAACTGCTCTGCATACTGTAAGTCACGCCAGAGACTCAGTGGTCGAAAGAAGAGGAGGTGGAGCCTGAAGATGGACTTTCCACCCCCGGCCCGGAGATGCCGATGCTCTCCCCACTGCCTAGGCGGCCTTTCACATTCTCTCCCTTCTGTTTGAGAGTAAATCATTTAGATAACAAGTAAATGTAATCTCCCATTGCCTGCTCCAAAGTCAGGCTGAATTCATTACTCCTTCATCAGTGTCCTCACAGGTATACAGTAATGATGTCATTATGAGCCTGACCCCTTGTACCCCCAAGAGGCTGTACTTTCTTTGAGGGCAAGGGCTTATTCATTTTGATTTCTACTATACAGTGCAAACCTGACATGCTGAGAACCTCGCAAATGTGGGGAAAACAGGGAAACATGAAAAGGCTGTCATTAGAAAAGGAGTTATGTTTGTGCCTCAACTCAGACAGCAGATGGAAGCTGTGCCAAGCCATAATTATCTTAATAGAAGTAAAATCCAAAGGTAGAGCAAGCTAGTAGGAGGCACTGAGTTGCTTACCACTTGCAGGTTCATACAGAACTGGGAAGTCACATAAACGAGAGGTTATGAAAGGGACCCCAGACTCTCAGTTGGGGAGGCTGGTAAGATTCTGAATGGAGACCGATTTCCACTGTGGTCCCCATGAACCTTGCCTGGACTAATGCAATACTTCTGCGATGATTAATTTTACATGTCAACTTGACTGTGCCAAGGGATGCCCAGATATCTGGTAAAACATTATTTCTGGATGTGACTGTGACCGTGGTTCTAGAAGAAATTAGCATTTGAATCTGTAGACTGAGCAAAGGAAATAGCCTTCACCAATGGGGGTGGGCAGTGCCCAATCAGTTGAGACCCAGAGCGGAACAAAAAGCAGAGGAAGGGTGAATTCACTCTCTGCTTGAGCCACGATGTTCATTTTCTGCCTTCAGACATTGGGCTCCCAGTTCTCGAGTCTTCAGACTCAAACTCAATCACACCAGTAACTGTCCTGGTTCTCTGACCTCCATAGGAGCCAATTCCTATAATAATATCATATATAAATCATTGCATATGTTATTGTGTATATATATAGTGTACATATATTGTATATATATGTTATATATACACTATTTTTATTTACGTATAGGTCTGTCTGGAAAAAAGTCTGGCCATTGTTAATATAATGAAAATGGTTTGTGTGGTATCCATATAACCTGGGAACCAAGGAAAGGGGACTGGAATGCCCATGTGTGAACAGTGACAGACTTCGCTGTACTCGTCAGTGGGAGGCAGTAGACGCTGTTGATTGAGCGTATGTACTGTGTGTCTGTCACATTCAAAATGACTGGGTGAGCACAACAATGAATTTGCATCAGACTTTGTATTAAGCTTCAACATTCCTCTACGGAAACCATTCAGCTGATTCAGAAGACTGCAGATACGGGCACATGGTGACTGGCAGCTTCATCACGAAAAAGCACCTGCTCATGCATCACATCATGTGCAGTTTTTTGGCAAAATATCCAATCACCTGGGTGACTCAGCCCCCCTACAGCCCAGATTTAGAGTCCCATGATTTCTGGCTTTTCCAAAAATTAAAATCACCTTTGAAAGGGAAGACATTTCACACCACTGATGAGATTCAGGAAAATACGACAGGGCAGCAGATGGCGATTGGGAAAACTGTGTGAGGTCCCAAGGTACCTACTTTGAAGGGGACTGAGGCGCCATTTGCCTGTGCACAATGTTTCTTGTATCTTCTTCAATAAATGTCTCTATTTTCCATATTACATGGCCGGATACCTTATGGACAGATCATGTGTGTGTGTGTGTGTGCGTGTGTGTGTGTGCGTGCATATGTGTGCTCACTTTTTACCTTTGCTCCCAAATGCCTCTTGGGTTCATATCGCTATGTTTTTGGATATGCTAGAGGTGGTGGGGATCCTATTAATCACTTTCCCACTTTAGTGAAATATTCTTCTCTTTAAAGGCTCAACTCATGTATCATCTCCTCTACGAAGTCTCCCGTGAGCACCGCACTGATATCTGTCCCACTAAACCAGGAGTTCTTCATACCTACAATGCCTCTCACACTCGCTGACACACAATGAGTGCTTAGTAAATGCTTATTGAAACAAAGTGATGATGATACCTGAAGAAGAGTGATCCTTACAAAGGGTTGTAAGTAGATCTCAGGCCAAGTCTTCAGAATTAAAAATAAAATAATAACATAAAATAAAAGTGTATGCCCAGAGCCCACAGTCCAACACAATATTTTTCTTTAAATGTGGATGGCCTTGAACTTCCTTCCCTGAGATTCACAACTGGCACAATAAGAGGGGAGACATGGTGAATGGCACTTGAGGAACAGTCTGGGGGGAGGCTGTTTTCCAGAGCCTACGATGCTGCCCTATTCCTGTATGTTGCCAATTAATCTAAATTATATGTTGTCCCTGGCTATGTACAGGATTAAAGAAAGTGAGAAGGAGATATTAAGTCTGATGAGAAAAGGGAGAAGGCCAGAGAAATAATAAGAGTCCAGCACGAGCCTTTTCCAATTTAATGAGGCCATACATGGTGTCCAAGTGTTGCCATGCCTGGGAGCTAAGGAGCCGGTACCAGTTCTCACCAGGGGAGAATACCACAGGGCACAAAAAGAAAATAACAGCAGTGTTGCCAACTTTTGCGAGGGAAAACTGGGCCCCCTGAGCTCTACTTACTCCTGTGCAGAATGTACTTGCCTTAAGCTAGCTAGCTAGCTCACTAGATTAAATTATATATTATATATCTAGTACATGTATTAGATTTGGAAAACTGTGGGATTACCCAGCAAAGTTTAACTTCACTTTTAGCTCAGGAAGGATGCTTCCATGGTGAACATTCAACAGCCAGCGAAGGAATTGTGACTCTGGGTGTGTACGTGTGTGTGCGCGCGCGCGCACACGTGTGTGTGCGTGCACACGCGTGTGTTTGGAGGCAAGGAGGAAGTGTCAGCTGCATCTTCTCAAAACTGCTCTTTTTTATCTGAATTTCTAGCAGCTAAATTTTATGTTACAGCACCACGGTTTCTAAGAGTCACTAATACTGTTACAGGGTGCGGCCAAGAGGGGGTACCCCAAATGGACATTTAAAATGGGGTCCAGAACTCAAGGTGTTCAGAAAATACTAGGATGTCCTACCCTGCCCCCCAGGTGTGGGTGGGGGAAAGGGACAAATGGAGCAGGCCCATTGAGAGCTGTTTTGCATAGCAACAGCTCTGCAGCTAACCTCTGGGGTGTGGTCATTTAACATATCTATAACCTTTGACTGGC